>JAQBSW010002012.1:0-114454 GCA_029291075.1 Eudiplozoon nipponicum | reverse complement strand
ACGCTGTCATATGTAAAAAATTTTCCAAAAGTTAAATTTCTATAACACTTTAACGGACGTCTATTAATAATGCGACTGTATGCGGGAGCTGATTTGTCGATTTTACAAATGACTTGGTCGTTAAACAACTTAAAATTGACGAGAGCAAATTTGTGTCAGGCGTCTGGTGTGTCGATGGGGCATTGAATTATTAAAAAAATCAATATATCTACTATATGTCTTTTGTTGTAAAAAATACTCATTATTTTAGTCGCACACTTGCTTTCATTATGAAATGGGTTAAGACGATTGATTGTAGTAAATAATGTTTTATGCCTCTCGAGGCTGAAAAGCACGAATTCCATTAAGTCGATATGCAGCCCAAATGTGCAGGAGTATACCAGTTGCCTGCCCGGGTGGTGGAAAGAGTTTCAAACTCAATACAACAATATATTCCAGCTCTCTGGTTGCAGCAAATGTCCAGAGCCAACGGTTGATCGCTTTAAACTATGGCTAGAATTAAATGAATGTTATGAATCATCAAAAGTATATGGTGTTCCTCCAAAGAAACTGGTACCAGCGAATCGGGCAAACAAAAGATGATAGAGGCTAACGATTTTGAATCATCAAGCTTCCATGGTTTACATTACAGTAAAAGATGGTTCGCTCCGACAGGCGGCCGATTTCCGGCAATTAATCTTAGTGACTAAACCTCACCCGTAACCAATGCCGATTCAGCGTGATTTGTTTCTTAGCTAGCGAGAGATAAATGGTTTGCCATGCTTGAACTTAAACAGGGATTTTGGCAAATTGGCGTGCGACCCGAAGACTAATGGAAGTTTGTAGAGCAGGTAAAGCAAGGTAATTTCCAATTCACTCGGGCACCATTCGGTCTTAAAAACGCTCCGAAAGTGTTCCAAAGAATGATGGACTCTTGCATGTCCGACTTAGCCTGTGCAACGTTGACGAAGTTATTTTATGGGCCACTACTGAATACCAATTACGTATTCGGCTGCAGAAGATTTTATCCAAAGCCGTAGAATGTCGATTATATTTTAATCCAGAGAAAGTCCAGATAGGTTGACAAGTGCGGTTCCTGAATCACTCAGTCTCAGCATAAGGATGTATGCCATTTGACTCGAATGCACAGCCTACCAAGGTATATCCGGTTCCGACTACTGGTATTCTGAACAAAAACCCTTGTCTTATTTAATTGTTGCCTAGATACGGTATCGCTAGACGAAGGATGCTCAAGAAGCGTTTATCCTATGCAAACAGTTTAATAGACGAATCTATTTTGACTTTCCCATTTCGTAGTATTTAAATTGGTACAGCCATGTAAGATAGTGGCATAGCAGCAGTGCTACTAGTGGATGAACCACCGGCGCATTATTTTAGTCGCACACTCCCTAGGTTGGAGCCAGACTATACCGTTACAAACAAATGAATTAATGAAAGTATGTATTAGGTGTTGCGAACCTAGTAACAAATTAGTTCAGTTGTGACCAGAAGGATAAACCAAAGGCAGCATGAACGGAAAGTATAATATCATGCACATTCGTTTCGTGCTTACTGGCGACTCATCAGTAGGAGCCGGTATTACGCCCTTTAACCACTATATATTTGGTCGAAGTATGTGGAATAATAGGACGGTACAATCTCCTAGACGAATGTGTAAACCTACAATAGTGAAGCTAACATCATATAAAGTCTACGACAATTCGACTTCAACGCTAACTCACACTATATAATATATATACCGAGTCTGTAAAGGATACTAACACTATGGCCATTGTGTTAGTAACTGATACCAACCTGATGGATATCAATTTATGCTAAAGTTCACCCAAATTGAGAATTACAACAATTTCTGAACACCTGTTACTCCAGTAAATCTATGAACTCTGGCCTTGATCGATATCAGTTATTACATTTCGCGGTAAGCATGACATCATTCAATTCAGTATTTAAATGAATTATTGGCCGTACAATGAGCACTACGAAAGGTTAGGTAATTCGTCATCGGTAGATATATAGACTTCTTTACCGATCATAAAGCACTAGTGCGTTAGCGATCACAGGAAAATGTAGCTACATGCCACGAAATAGACAATCAGTTTAAACGCGGCATGAGTGTGTCCGCACCATATAAAGCATTGAGCCTGCAAATCGGGCTATTGGTGCGAAAAGAAGGACAAACAGTGCAATGATTTGTGGTGGTGTATATACGACCAGAATTGATGGCCTTCTGGCATGGAACCTTGGGACATCCCGGCGCCGGGCGTCCCATTGGCACATTAATGTCGCGATTGTACTGGCTTCGCATGTCCAAAAATTCGTAATTATTGTCAACAGTGAACTACACGTCAGCATTTTAAACCACAAAATAAGAGAATAGGTCACCCCAATTGTTTTTAATGCTACTGTACGGAACCTATTTCTGCACATTGGCCTTGTAGGTCCGTCTCCAGTGGCTCGTGGCGGGGTAGCCTATGTGTTTTCCGTCGTCGATAAGTTTTCCCGATGGGTCGATTTGTACCATTGAAGAAAATCACAACAGAGAAGAATCAAAAGTGCTTAGAAGAGCGATGGCTCATTCGATTTGGTGCATCACAAGTTATTATTACCGACTGTGGTGCACATTTTGAGTCAAAAGAAATTAATCAGTGGCGAAAGGACCTTGAAATAAAACATTCTCGCGTGGCCATTTACTATCTGCACAGAAGCGGGACATCTGAGCGTGTACATCGGACGATGAAAGAGGTATTGTGAATTTGGTGCCACGAGAACCCGGCATTCTGGAGAGACAAACTACATTTGATCAAGCGAATCATGCGATCTACAGTATCAACAGCTAAGGATTTGATCTAAAGACTATGGTCTATGGAGGGCATATTGGACTGCCAGGGGAACCCGTAATCACAGGATTCAATTAAAGATGCACCATAGCATATAATCAGGAGCGCCTAACACAGCTAAATATGTGTGCGCCAAACAACTACAAGCCTATGCAAGACGGCCTACACGCACTTGCTTAAGGGTCGGCGACCATGTCATGCTCGCGAAATTCGAGAACATGGCACAACACGTTGGACACAGAGCACAATACAGTTTTATTCAATATGCCCGACGGACCATGAGCTTCCGAGCCTGACTCCTGAGGTGGGGACAGAAGATGTAGCCATACCCATAGTTGAAGCTGAGAACGCTCTAATTGCCCTATCTAGGGCTGAAGTGAATACAACTGAAATTACGCGCAGAAGTGCAGGAAATAAAATGAAGCAGCTAGCAGAATATAAAATAATAAATATATTTATTTTGTTTTACTGAATTGACGCGTGTTATTCTGCAAACTCCTATATATATAATTTATTAAAAATAAAACATTTTTGAGTTGAACAATGGATTCTGACGGATTGGAAAATTTAATAAAAGTATCATATGCAAAAATGAACACTTTGATTGCGGTGTTAGGGATAATAAAGTCTTGGCTGATTGGCACATTTGCAATAAATTGTGAGGGAATCCACATAAACGACCCAACTAAAATAAGGGAAATAAACACTATATAAACTGGATATTTGGTCAATGTGTGTGGGGAAGTTGGATGGTACAGTCAATTAAAGGAATCAGTATTTAAGCTGTAGCTGAGTTAACTTCATACGAAGTCTTCTACAAATTGATTTCAAAGCGAACTCACTACATATAATGTATACCGAGCTTATAAAGGGAATCAACACGACGGTAGCCCAGTCGGTATATAGTAACAACACAATGGTTTTCACGGTAAGCTCAATTTCACCAAAAGTCAGAATTCCACCTACTTACGCATACGTGTAACTCCAACAAATCCTTACACTCTGGCCTTGATCAATATCAGTTTCAAATTGCGCGGTAATCATGCCACCATTCAATTAAATGTATAACAATTAGACACTGTTTTGGCGGAGAACTAATGTATTCGCATTTAAATATAAATTAAACAATGATTTATTGCGTCGGTGGTGGTAAAAATTATTTAAATCAAATTTGCGAGCTTGAAGTAAACACCAATCCCATTTTATTTAAACAGTCGTCGAACAACCTACCAAAATACCGCCAGTCGCACGCACTGACGCGTTTCGACCTTCCATGATCATCATCAGAGTACGACGGCAAACTGACTAGCGAGTATCAAACCGCATTGCATATATATGGAAAGCAAAATGATATATGCGGCTCTGACCTATAGTAGTCTCACGTAAGTTGTAGCTGACTGGAAATGTCGGCTGCACAATTTCTAAGCGATTACGAACATTAAATTTTGCAGCTTTCGCCACAAATATATAAATAATAAAATTAAAAATCATGGATTGCATGACTGCATAAAAATTGTGCAGAAGGCATTTCCAGTCAAATACAAAAGTATGCGAGTCTACTAGATGTGATATATATTGTGATTAACTTATTATTATGCAGTTGCTAGCTGAGCATCATAGATGGCAGCGAAATAGGAAATTTAGGTTGAATTAAAGCCTGAGAGCTGACGCTGAACAGGGCCTAACACCAATTGAACAAGGAAATACAACTCAAATGAAAATATCATTTTCAAAATTATACATTTATAATAACTCGTAATTTTTACGTGGCATTATTTGTAATGGCAGATTAAGCGATTTTTGTATTTTTCCATTTCAAATAAATTTGTTCTCCATTTTGGCTTTTATTTCACTTAGCACTTAAACCGGTTTTAATTTTAAGTAAGCAGATGTAATTAGCGTTTAGTTTTTAATGCGTTGCGTTAAAGTCCTGATAAGCGTAAGGGAAATTTAATTAAAAAAATGAGTGTTAATGTTGTATGCAAATTGTACTTTAACTTTGTAATTTGCAGACTGTCTTTTTTCCAAAATGTAATCACGAAATAATACCTAAATTATCTTATCTGTCCAAATCAATTGTGTTTATGACAGAGATGTTCAATTATACCATTCGCGATTGTATGCTTGTCGTTGAACAATTTGATGAGTAGAAATAAAATAGCGAAGAGGCATGGAAGCGTAAACGCGGCAGAGAATAAAATTAAATTGAGACACTATCTTCATACAAAAGCCACATTTAAGAAGACGTGTTAATTCGCTTGCAAATAACGGATTAACAGGCGTACAAACACACTTGATGAGTGACTTCTTGACTGAGGGATTTAAAGATTTTTTTAAAACTACAGTCGCTTAATTATAGGCAGACAGATTGACCAAACAAAGATTGGTTGTGAGGAAGAGGAAAACATTTACTGAAATCCGGTTTTTTGCATTAACAAAGGCAAGAATTTCCAGTTAATTTTCTTGATGATTGTTTAGAGATGAGTTTGACTTTGTGTGTGAGTTAAGGCCGAGAGCCTGCTAATTGATTTTATTTCATTAACCGTAAAATTAAAAAAAAGAAAAGACTGCATAAATCACCAAATTATGCCTACGTGCTCGTTAATAGCACAAGGTCAAGCGGAAATCTGCTTCATTTAAAAATAACTTTTGTCTACAATCTTCGCCATACCGATTCAGTGATCTAGGACAACTTGCCTTAGGTCTATTCTTCTATTTATCTATTCTTCCTCTTCTTTTTCTTCTTCTCCTGGTTCTTCTTTATCGTGATGCATAGAAATTGTACAGCCGACATTTCCAGCCACGTACAATGTATGCAAGACTGCCAGAGGTGAGAGCCATATATCTAATTCTTCTTTCCATATATATTCAATGCGGTTTGATCCTCGATAGTCAGTTTGCCATCGTACTCTGATGATGATCATGGAAGGTCGAAACGCGTCAGTGCGTTGCAGCTGGCGGTAGTTTTGTTATGTTGTTCGTAGACTGGTTAAATACAATGGGGTTAGTGTTTACTTCAAGCCCGCAAACTTGATTTAAAGCATTGTTACCACCACCCGCGCAATCAATTATTGTTTAAATTGTATTGTCTATATATGTATATGTGGCGAAAGCTGCAAACAGTTAATATTCGTGACTGCATAGAAATTGTGCAGCCGACATTTCCAGTCAAGTTCAATGTATGCAAGACTGCTAGAGGTGAGAGCCGCATATCTAAATTTGATTTCCATATATATTCAATGCGGTTTGATCCTCGATAGTCAGTTTGCCGTCGTACTCTGATGATGATCATGGAAGGTCGAAACGCGTCAGTGCGTTGCAGCTGGCGATAGTTTTGTTATGTTGTTCGTAGACTGGTTAAATACAATGGGGTTGGTGTTTACTTCAAGCCCGCAAACTTGATTTAAAACATTGTTACCACCACCCGCGCAATCAATTATTGTTTAATTGTATTGTCTATATATGTATATGTGGCGAAAGCTGCAAAATAGTTAATGTTCGTGACTGCATAGAAATTGTGCAGCCGACATTTGCAGTCAAGTTCAATGTATGCAAGACTGCTAGAGGTGAGAGCCGCATATCTAAATTTGATTTCCATATATATTCAATGCGGTTTGATCCTCGATAGTCAGTTTGCCGTCGTTCTCTGATGATGATCATGGAAGGTCGAAACGCGTCAGTGCGTTGCAGCTGGCGGTAGTTTTGTTATGTTGTTCGTAGACTGGTTAAATACAATGGGTTGGTGTTTACTTCAAGCTCGCAAACTTGATTTAAAGCATTGTTACCACCACCCGCGCAATCAATTTTGTTAAATTGTATTGTCTATATATGTATATGTGGCGAAAGCTGCAAACAAGTTAATGTTCGTGACTGCATTGAAATTGTGCAGCCGACATTTCCAGTCAAGTTCAATGTATGCAAGACTGCTAGAGGTGAGAGCCGCATATCTAAATTGATTTCCATATATATTCAATGCGGTTTGATCCTCGATAGTCAGTTTGCCGTCGTACTCTGATGATGATCATGGAAGGTCGAAACGCGTCAGTGCGTTGCAGCTGGCAGTAGTTTTGTTATGTTGTTCGTAGACTGGTTAAATACAATGGGGTTGGTGTTTACTTCAAGCCCGCAAATTTGATTTAAAGCATTTTTACCACCACCCGCGCAATCAATTATTGTTTAATTGAGCATGAGCCAAAATCAAGTTGAGAGAATAATAGAACTCATTGGCATCAAATATAAGTGGTACGATATAGGCTATAATTAAGGTGAGCATTAGGGTAGGGTTTTGTGTATTGATTTATTTCACCATCTCCATTTGAAGAATTTTGTCTTAGATTGGTAAAAATGTAAAGCTATATCTTTGTTTCAAAATTATTACACACAATTGCTTTAATAAATCTGTCATATTGATGTCGAAGAGAAGGTTTTCAACTGGCGTAGATAAGTTTGTAACAAAACCTAGTTCTACTATATCAGTTTCTTCCGGATTTGGCTTAAGACAGTTTTTGCCACAGCCCGCTTACAATAAGGTAAGCAGCTAATTAATAAAAATTCGTCAGAGATAATAATTAGAATTATAAATGCTACAACCCTATTTTCAGCTTACCTTAACATTTTGATTTGATTATCCGCTATCTGTTTCTATTTTAATGCTAGGTTGAATTTTTGTCGGGCTAAGAACTAATCTCAGCGAGACTACTGAAGATTGAACTCGGGAGCACATTGAGAACAATTACTGCTGTAGATCGGTTACAACGTTACAAACTGATAAGCTGAAAATGATTGTCATGAAGGGTATAATTTTAAAAGACATATTTTCGCTGAAAAAAGCACATTAAAACGCCTTGGAAAATTTTAAAAGCAGGAAAGTTCAAAGCCGTCTTTTAGAAATGAAGGAATAGCAGAGATTATGGATACTAGCTAAATTCGTAACAAGATAATATTCA
The DNA here is from genome assembly GCA_029291075.1 of Eudiplozoon nipponicum. Classification (NCBI taxonomy): domain Eukaryota; kingdom Metazoa; phylum Platyhelminthes; class Monogenea; order Mazocraeidea; family Diplozoidae; genus Eudiplozoon; species Eudiplozoon nipponicum. The sequence goes on along the minus strand of JAQBSW010002012.1, from coordinate 106,671 downwards.
TTCAGGATGTCACGTTAATAAATAATTTTAAATTTCCAGAAGTATTATAGGTTGTTGTAAAGAATCTTGTCAATAATATTTGCGAACGCCGAAATAATTGAGATGTGACGAAGACCTTATTAGCTTGAAATTGAGATAATGCCATATTTATGAATATGTGGGATTATTATATTCAGCTGTATCAGAGGAAAAGTGGTAATAGAGAGATAGCCTTTTAAAACTACAGGAGGAAAAGTGACACAACAGCAAACCGGAGGTGTTATCACGCCATCAGCTATTCGATGTTGATCGGCCATGTGCTTAGGTTTAATACCTTTGATGGATTCGCAAACCATTGACTAGTAAACGCGAAACCATGAAAGATTCCCATTATCAAATTTGGTGACTGCTAACGCTGTTGTGTTGGACTCAAATTAGAAATATGGTATAAAGTTTAATTTATCGTCTGAAATATTGCTTTTTTTGTATTTGTGAAATAATCCGGCGTTAATGATAACAAATTTGCGACAAAATTCTGGAGCCATTGGGATATGCCTTTCTATAACCGGTGCTTCATTTTTAGCGTTAATCAAATACAATCGTCAATTCGTTGAACATAAAGTACGCAGGCTTAAGAAAAGAAGCAAAATCTTGATTTCTATGCCAGATTATTACCTGCTTTATAGAGTGTGCTTGGTCAGTTTAAAGTACGTATTTGCCTGAGAGTGGTGGCAGAAAATTGGTGTGCAGAAAGTGCATAAGTAATGAGCAATGGAATATGTTATATGATCCAGAATGATATTATCAAATCAGTATATAGCATAAAATTTCCCGCTAAATACTTTCAAATCAATGAAATGTCTAAATAAATGTATGATTTCTATCGATGCAGGGCATTTGAGATAAAAAAGAAGAACATTTGACTGGGATCGAAGTTCGATAAAATCTCACGGAACTAGAAATTTATCAATCTGCTTTTAGAAAGATACACGCGAACTGACTTTTGACTCGTGTAGGATTGTGCCCAAATTGATTTTTAATTTTCTTCAGTGAAAAACCGCAAGAGAGGATGATTATCTATTGCTAAATTTCATCAGTTAAGTTTCGGAAGGAGTGAACTATTAGATGGTGATTATTTTACAAAAAATTCTACTTTTAAGTAGCTAGATGAAATACAAAGAATTTGTGTAAATTGGCACTTTCAAAGGCTTCTGCATAAGTAAAGAACAAACGTACGTACCAAGCTTTATTCAATGGCCAATTACTTTGTTTTTCTGCAGAAAAGACGATCTTTTGATAATAAAACCAACAATTCTGTAAAAAGCAAGGGAAACCCAAATTACAAATTTTAAGCAAGTTCCAAACTCATTCGAGGACAAATATCCTACTAATTTAATGAATACTAGTGCGAGGGACTTTGAATTATTTATAATTTATGAGACGACTTCTGATTGAAGTTAATTAGGTTTGGAAGTTTGACCTAACATAGATCTTATAAGGACGGCTGGAACGGGACAGCGAAATGAAGATCCTGACTGTTGCCTTATTAATAAAGGAACATTGCTCGTCACCAATCATTTTTTTCAGATTTATTTCTTAGCGGCTGATTGAAGCAATTTTTGGTCTTAAAATGTGAACGGAGTAGGCTGCGTTAAACCTAAAACTTTGGACTGACGAGGTAATTCAAATGAGTGTAATGTATCCCTTCGCAAGGGAAGCACTTTTGTGGATATTTTGCTAAAAGATGGAATGGTGCTGATAAGATCTGTGCAAGGAATTATACCAACTGACGCTGTCGGAAATAGTTCAACTGTTGGGAAGTTGCGCCTTGATAAATGGATACTAGATGAGACTTTCAGTTTCATGTTGTCAACTAGTGCTGAACCGGTATATCAGTAATGGTACCAGGAACAGGCTGGCTCTGCTGTGGACTTTGTCAAAAGCAACACGTTGACAAACACTGCTGCATGATGGAGCTTGCTCTGATGTCGAGGGCAAGCTGGAGCTGAACAATTTAAAATTATAAACGCATTAGGAAGGGCGATTTTGCATGTTTATTCCTTGAAAGACGAGAAACTTTGAAACCTTGGAGCCAAGTGTTGGCTTACTTAAAGTAGCACTAATCAATAATGCCATGTTTTGTAAGGTTTCATTATGTAAAGCCAGCCTATATAGAAGTGTGTAGAGACCACAGGAGATTTGGTAATGTTTTCCCGATGGGTCTCTGCTCTAGTATATTACAGCGTCTTCATTTTTCTTTCACAGATGAAACCGAAGAAGGTCGCAATTTTATTATTATAATCAAGGTTGCGGTATTGATATAAACACCTGACCCATTAATTACTTACATATGTCAGTATAATGGGTCAGGTATTTATATCAAGACCGCAACCTTGATTTTAATAATTGTTATCACCACCCGCGCAACCAATGTTCGTTTACTTATATAAATGTTCGTCGCAATTTAATGTTTTTAGATCATAATTACTTAGGTTTTTCTGTGTTGTGAGTATAATCACACGACGTTTACTCTAGGAACATCGTTAAATTCAATAGGTCTTTCACCAGACAACTTGAAATGGTCAAAGGCAATCTCTTCTACGAAGTGCATCGCAACTTCTCTTGCAAATTCATATTAGGTGCTGGCAATGAAACTAAAATAAACGAGCATTGATTACTATTGTTTAAATCAAGATTGCGAGCTTGACATAAATACCAATCCATTTACAAATACATTTTGTCAGTATAAACGAAAGGCCGTCATTATTAGGATCTATTCAAGTATTGTTCAAAATTTGCCTCGGACAGGGCTCGAATATAGGTAGGTATGCTTCTTAGTCTGTATAATACGTATTTAAAACTCAATATATTATGGAAATTGTAATTTACTTTTCATGATTTCTCAATAAAGATTTTGCCGTAATATCCTTACTGAAATACATTTTGATTGGCATAAATTTATTGTTCATTTAGTACGTCATATTTAAGGCTATAAATCGATGGTTTTGTGGATAGATTACTTTATCAGAATATTTTTTTTGAAATTTGATTGTGGAGTGCCAGCTTCATATTCTCCAATGCCGCGTTTTGCGTACGCGGCATGGGCAGTTTCATAAAGATCCGATTGATCACAATTTACAATATCGTTTTGTCTTCGATCGAGCTGAGTTTGTATTCGTCCAAATGAAAATGCGGTTCTATCACACCTTTGTTTACTGACTACGTTTCAGAACGGAAATCCCCGTTCCATCTTCAGGCCCATTTGCCACATATATACACAGTACAATACTCACAATAGCAGATTTAAGCAAATGTGGTAAACTCATTCCGAAACCGTTCTATTTATATTTTATTTTTTAAACTCAATATATGCATATGTCTAGCGCACATGAATGTCCTCACCAAAAAACTAAATCTATCTATCTATAGATATAGATATATATATAAATATTTTTAATTAGCAGTCCAATCCTTACCTCGAATTCCCGGTATTTTTAATATCATCTCGTGTGCAGAATGATGTAGGGGAGTGAGAAAGTATCGAACATTTTTTTATAAATGTACTGTTACTATCTCACGGTAATCAAAACTTAAATCTGATAAAACAAAAAAATTGACTGTCAAATACTGTATTTTAGTGAGAGTATATATATATATATGAGGAGAATTGGTAGCTGTTAACCTTGAATATTTTCTATTATTATTATTTATTTAGTACTTCAGTCACACCTTACATCAATATATAAAATACATATCAATATGTATAAAAAACATATATATAAGTATAAGCAACAGTATAAGTCCAATATCTCTAATCCAATATATATATATATATATTATAATAAATTATTATTTTTATTCTGCATTTATTTCTTTTCTTCTCCTTCCCATTTAATTATTTAATATAATTATTTATTTATAATTCCAATATTTATACCACCTAAAATATACATATATGTAAATGTTAATATATAAAATGTTTAATGTGAGTATATGTACCATATATATTTATATTTATTTATATAAAGACAATTGGCAGCTGTTAGCCATAAATATTTTCTACTATTATTAATTATTTATTAAGTAAGTCACAACTTATATCAATATATTAAATACATATCAATATGTGTAAAAACATATATATGAATATAAGCAACAGTGTGAGTCCCATATCTCAAATCCTATATATATATATATATATATAATATATATATATATATATATATATATAAGCAACAGTGTGAGTCCAATATCTCAAATTTACATTTATATATATATATATATATATATATATATGAAGTGTTATTTTTTTCTTTTCCTCCTATTTATTTGGTCAATTAATCAAATTGTATATTTATTTATTCACACCTTATATAAATATATAAAATACATATAAATATGTATAAAAACATATATATAAATATAAGTAACAGTGTACGTCATTTGTCTTTTATATATTTCTAATTAGGAAGAAAGAACACATAAATAACAAAGTGGATAAAGGCCATTTATTTCGTGAATACTAATCATCGCTATACAATACAATCGCTATATAAAATCAGCTATTTCCGATCATATATTGGCAATGGGGCACCCTGTCAATTCGACCAATTTCAGAATTCTACATAAAGCAAAATCAGAAAAATTATTATTTATTTATGAAGCCCTTTATATAAAACAACAAAACTGTTCGACGACTGGTTAAATACAATGGGATTGGTGTTTACTTCAAGCTCGCAAACGTGATTTGAATAATTGTTACCACCACCCGCGCAATCAATTATTGTTAAATTGTATTTTAAGACTCATTTATATCATGAATTAAAGAATGCCAATTTTTATTCCATATCCGTGACTTGAGAAGAAATTAAGAATGAGTTCCGACTAAGTCTCTTTTCTAAAATTATCTCTTTCCAATCTGGGGCCATTCCGTTTTATTTTCAAATCCATAAAGGGTAATTCATCATTATTCTCTTTTTCTAATGTAAACTTTAATTCACTTAAATGGTTGGCTAAATCGAGAAATTTATTTTACTCATTATCACCATGATTCTAAATTAGAAACATATCGTCCAGGAATCTCACATACAACTTTGGCTTGAGAGGAAATTTTAACAACAGATTTTTTTTAAATGGTGCATAAAAATATTAGCAACCGGACATGATAGTGGTTGTCCCATAGGGACACCTTTAACTTGTTTATAAAATTCATTTATGAACATATAGTAGGTGGAGGACACACAAATATTTAAGATTACCATAATACTACTTAACATCATTTTACTACCTCCTATTATCTCTGGAAACTCTGTTAAACAACGCTTTACACTTTATAATTCTGCTTGTACCGGGACATCATTCAAATTATATCTACTAATAATGTCAATAAAATGATATGTATTCTTTAAAGTATAATCTAAGAAATAAGTATATTTTCTAATTACAGACCATAAACACTTGGAGGGACTGAGTCACGTTGTATTAATGAATTCCCAAGTCCTAGATCTAATTCCTTCAAATCAATCATCCTATTAATTATAGTCTTAACTTGTCTTTGCAGCTTGTCAGATGGATCTTTACTTATTTTATTATAAACCTCGAAATTCTTTAATTATTCATACACGTTAATTCATAATCTGACCGGCTAATTACTACCGTTGCACGATCCTTATTCGCCTTAAAGCATATTATTTTATTGGATAACAATCCTGCTCTTAAGCGTTTCAGATCTTAACTCTGCTTGCATCTCACCTCTTTATGCTCTAACACCGCTTTGGACACATCGAATTCAAACCTAGTCTTATCTTTGTCTGGGAGGAACTGGGCAAATTTTACTGTTTCCGTAATTATCTCATTCCTAGGTACGTAATCAAGAGGGATCGCAGTATTAAGCCCAAGATTAAGAATTTGTTTTTTGTCTTCCTTGAGATCCATTTTCGATAAATTAACTAAACCTTTGTACATGACCCCATCAATTCTCTTATTTCTCGAAGGGCAATTAATTCCCAAGTATGCTAGTTTTTTACATGCCTTTGTCTAATTTAAAAAAAATTCTTTATCCCTTGTCTTGTCTGTGAAATCTTCAATGTGTTTGAAATCCAACATATGAAATCTCGCGAGTAACTTAGATCTTATTTTAATCTTCTCTCTAATCACTTCACATTTAAGCTGGTTTAGTTAATTAATCGCTATTTGTATTAAATGTAAACAAAGCTCATGCTTAAAAGTATTTCCTACTAAATCAAACACGAATGAAAGTATAAACCTAAAACATTTCGGTATAACATTAAATTTTAAACATTTATTAAGGAACGACAATCTGCATCTTCTTCCGCTTGTACTGATTCATAAGTGTGACGACTGTGGCATCATATTTGATACTCAAGTATTTTTTGAAATTTGATTGCGGAGTGCCAGCTTCATATTCTCAAATGCCGCGTTTTGCGTACACGGGTAGTAGCTTTGCACGGACAATTTCACAAAGATCCGATTGATCACAATTTCCAATTTCGTTTTGTCTCCGAACGGTCTGAGTTTGTATTCGTCCCAATGAAAATGCGGTTCTATCACATCTTTGTTTACTGGCTATGTTTCTTAACGGAAATATGTCAGATACATTTCCATGTAACTCATGTATTCTGTTATGAAATTGAAATTAATCTAACATAAACAATAATCTGGCACCCCGCAAAAATTCAAAGGATATTTGATAAAAACTAATCGTTCATATACTGAAAATAATAAGTAGTTGAGTTTGGATGTACGTTTATCTATATGTTTATGCATATCCAATTACTTGTGGTATCAACAGGGAAATCTTATATTTTGAGTAAAATTTTGTCGTAATATCCTTTTATTATAAAATATGCATTCGGTTGCGCAGTGCTGTCCTTTTTATTGTGGATTTGACCGCATTTTTCTTGTGCGGGACAATTGATAGCACTCATAGGTCGGTAAAATCTTGAATTTTTCTCATTTTCAGGTGATGTAATTTTTAGACTCAATTTATGGGTTCTCACTTGTCCCTTCTTCTTTAAGCCTTCAATTAGCTGATTGTCTGAAAATGATGTTGGAACAAGATTTTCCATTATTATAATCAAGGTTGCGGTCTAGATATAAACACCTGACCCATTAATTACTTACATATGTCAGTATAAACTAAGACTTGTATAGTGTAGAAAAGGCAATTCATCCAGTATAAACTAAAAATTGTATAGTGTAGAAAAGACAATTCATCCAGTATTGCCTTTTCTACTCTATACAATTCTTAGTTTATACTGGATGAATTGCCTTTTCTACACTATACAATTCTTAGTTTATACTGGATGAATTGCCTTTTCTACACTATACAATTCTTAGTTTATACTGGATGAATTGCCTTTTCTACACTATACAATTCTTAGTTTATACTGACATATGTAAGTAATTAATGGGTCAGGTGTTTATATCAACACCGCAACCTTGATTATAATAGTACTGGATGAATTGCCTTTTCTACACTATACAATTCTTAGTTTATACTGACATATGTAAATAATTAATGGGTCAGGTGTTTATATCAAGACTGCAACCTTGATTATAATAATACTGATGAATTGCCTTTTCTACACTATACAATTCTTAGTTTATACTGACATATGTAAGTAATTAATGGGTCAGGTGTTTATATCAAGACCGCAATCTTGATTTTAATAGTACTGGATGAATTGCCTTTTCTACACTATACAATTCTTAGTTTATACTGACATATGTAAATAATTAATGGGTCAGGTGTTTATATCAAGACTGCAACCTTGATTATAATAATTGGATGAATTGCCTTTTCTACACTATACAATTCATAGTTTATACTGATATATATAAGTAATTAATGGGTCAGGTATTTATATCAAGACCGCAACCTTGATTATAATAATTGTTATCACCACCCGCGCAACCAATGTTCGTTTAAGATTTTCCATTGTTCTTTTTCCGAATTTTCGAACCCGAATTTCCAATTTCATCTTCAGAGTTGACACAATACGCACAGGAGTAAAACACAACTTGTGGCAAATGTGGTATCCTCATTCAAGACAGATATATTTATATTTATTTTAATTCCAAATGTATTTTAAATTATCTTCCTAATATCCGGTCTTAATACCTAGTCTCTAATACTCAAATGTATACAAAAAACTTAGCCTTGTCCCCCTCCGCGCACACAACCACCTATAGACATGTGTATTTTACTAAAGTGACATTTTATTGAATAACTATAAGCACACCTAGTGGATTTACATACACGCCAATCCATGATATTTATATTTTAACTTCTGTTACGGACGCATAGAAAGATCAACAAAATTTTGATTTCAATCTTGCAGTAATCCTCACATGCCTCCAGTTTACCTAATCCCATCCAGCTTGCAATCGGTTATAGACCGAGAGAGAGGTTAATAAAACTGTTGAAAGAATGTATAGTATTATTATCGTTTTGACAAGACCGAATACGGAGTCTACACTAACGAAATCGGCTCTCAACCAAATACACATTAATACTCATATCCTATATAAATTAGTTTCTCCATTAAAATATCTGTGTCGAAATCATGTATATACCTATATAATAAATTTTATAATTATTTAAATTTTATGTATTTACTTATTTATAATTATATATATATACTCACTTCTTATAAAAACATCCATTTATATATAATTCAACACGCTATATATTTCGTATATATAGAAAAGCATGTAAGCAACTCGCTATATATTATGTATATATAGATAAGCATGTAACCATCCATGTGGGTTCTTCCTACATCTTTAATATATATCTATATATCCATCATATATATACATATATACGTGTATACACCATATATATAATATGAATATCATACAAGCAACACTGTGAGTCCCTCAACGGATAAATTATATCAGTCAAAACGCTTTTGATAATATTTAATATTTATTATTATGTCTATCTAGCCCTACATATATATGTACATATATATATATATATATGTATCTATAAGCAATGAAATGGGTTCTTTGACCTTCAATGACTTACAATTCTCCTTGCGTGTATAGTATATATACTAATTTTACTCACAATTTATATGTATATAAAATATCAAAACATTTATATAAAAACACGTCTATACCAACTATATATATATATTTATTTATTTATTTATATATACATATAATACATATCTCAATCTACATAAACAACCATGTGAGCTCTTCTCACTTTATATATAAATCTAAATAATCTCCTGTATATATCTTGTGAATATCTAAATAAGCATTTAAGCAACCCTGTGAGTTCACCCCACATCTTAAATGAATATTTAGAATCCTTCATATATACATATATATATATATATATATATATATGTCTCTGCGTAATATGTAAACATATATAAATATATATTTATTTATAAATATATACACCCACATCTTATTAAAAACATCCATTGATATATACGTCCACACGTTGTATCTACGCATATATAGATAAGCATATAATAAACCATGTAGGTTCTTCCCACATGTTTTATAAATATCTATATATCCATCTTATATATACAAGTGTATACACCATATACAATATGAATATCATATAAGCAACACTGTGAGTCTTTCAACGGATAAATTATATCAGTCAAGAAGTTTTCATTTTTGTTAATATTTATATGTCAAAGTTTATATATAGTCATATATTTATGCTATATATATATATATATAGTATATACCTATCTATAAGCAATTAAATGGGTTCGTTGAACCTACAATTCGCCCTAAGTGTATAGTATATTTACGTTTAGATATAATATATATATATATATCTACACGTCTACACCTCATATATATATATATATACACAAATATACATAATGTCTATATCAATCCACATAAGCAACTATGTGAGACCTTCTCACCTTATATATTAAATCTAAATATTCTTCTACATATATATTTTGAATATCTAAATAAGCATTTAAGCAACCATGTGAGTTCCCCCACATCTTATATGAATATTTAGAATCATTCATATATATGTATCTGCGTAATATGTATATAAATATAGATACATATATCTGTTAAGTATATTTAGATAAACATATAAGCAACAACGTGAGTTTCTCTCACATCTTATATAAATCGAAATGTTCATCATATATATATATATATATGTATATATATATATATATATATATATATATATATATATATATATATATAAAACTTTAGCCAAATTACCTCTTTCTAACTCGATCTAATTTTTTTTGTTTATTTTATCTCAGATGCATAGTCTCGGTCTCTTATTTGGATTTATTATGACTCTGATTCCTACAATCTAGGTTTCTTTCCATTCGAGAAGACTTCATTAAGTATTGGGCATAATGATTTTTCTGCACATGTCATATTCGTGATGTTCATTCCTGATTTTATTTCAATTGATTCTCTAATCAACCTGGTTAATCTATTTCGGTTACATAGTGCAATCCGTTTACAGCCATCCCAGTTTATCTGATGACCTGTCTCCATTAAGTGCTTGGCTAGATCTGATCTATGACTATGTCTGTATTTGCATGCAGTCTTATGTTCACCTCTACGTACCTTTATTGGACGCATGGTTTTACCTATATACCTAAGATTGTAATCTTTACAAGGTATCTCATAAACCCCTGATGTGTTGAGCGGCTCTATTTTTCCTTTCTGATTCGGTAGCTTATTGCCTATTGTAACTGATTGTTTTAACACTGTTCTTATGTTGTATTTCGTTGCTAATATCCTAATCTTTCTACTTAATTCGGAATCTGGTAGTACCAAAGTTCTGTGCTCATCTTCTTTCTGATTATCTAAAACTCTTGCTCGTTTCTCCTGGGTTATTCTTCTATTAAATCGAAATAATGTCTTCTTTATGATTTTCTCAGTTAATTTTTCCGGATAACCATTTATCCTGAATATTTCTCTCAATTTCATCAGTTCTTTGTCCCTATATTTTAAATCCACTATTTTAAGACTTCTTATTATCATAAATGTTAGAATGCCTATTTTCATCCCAAACGGGTGATTAGAGCAATAATCCAGGAGGATACCAGAATAAGTATCCTTCCTGTAAATATCTTTCTCTAGTGTCTGACCCATTCGTTTTAATTTTACATCTAGAAACGATAATTCTTCTTTGTTTTCTTTTTCCAATGTGAATTTTACCTCTCCTAGTTGATTAGCTAAATACAGAAAATTCTCCAACTCATTGTCCCCATGATTCCAAATTAGGAAGATATCATCTAGGAATCTTAAATATAAGCTTGGTTTGAGGGGGGATCTAAGTAGGAGATTTTTTTCTAAATAATGCATATAAATATTAGCGACTGGGACTGATAATGGTTGTCCCCTAGGAACACCTTTAACTTGAAGGTAGAATTCATTTCTAAATATAAAGTATGTAGAGGACATACAAATTTTTAACATTTCCATAATACTTCTTAACATCATTTTACTCCCTTCTAGTATTTCAGGGTATTCAGTTAGGCAACGTTGGACACACTCTAATACAACCTGTACCGGAATGTTCGTATACATAGATACCACATCCAGGCTTGCCAGTTTATCATTCTCTAATAATTTATATTTACTAATAATGTCAGTAAAGTGATAAGTATTCTTTAATGTATAATCTAGAAAATAGGTGTATTTTCTTATTCTATGGCACAGAAATTTGGACATTTTATAAGTTGGAGAACTCTAGACATTGACAATTAACTTAAGTGGATTATCTTGTTTATGAATTTTTACTAGACTATACACTCTGGGAGAGAGTGAATCTCTTTGTATTAATGATTTACCAAGTACTGAATCTAATTCCCCAGATCCAATCATTTGATTAATTAAAGCTTTAACCTCACCTTTTAATTTGTTCGTTTGGTCCTTATTTATTTTATGGTAAACTTTTTTATTATTTAATTGTACTTAAATCTTATCATCATAATCCCTCTGGTTTATTAGCAATGTTGCTCCACCTTTATCTGCTTTAAGGCATATTACCTTATTAGATAACAAATTCGATCTCAATCTTTTCAAATCATAATTCTGTTTACATTTATCCTTCCTATGTTCTAACACCAATTTGGCAACATCCAATTCAAATATAGTTTTATCTTTTCTTGGGAGGAATTGTGTGATTTTAACTGTCTCCCTAATAATTTCATTCTTAGGTATGTATTCTATAGGAACAGCCGTGTTCAGTCCCAGGTTAAGTATTCTATTTTCATTATCCTTGGGATCCATAGATGATAAGTTTATTACCCGTTTCGACACAAAAGAATCCTTTGGAATAATTCTTACAGGCCTATAGATTCCCAGGTTTACTAGTTTCTTATCATGTCTCCTTTTATCTTTTTGAATTTCTTTATTCCTAGCCTTATCAGTGAATTCCTCTATACATTTAAGGTCCATTGAATGTAATATCAAGAGCAACATTGACATTATTTTAGTTTTTTCTCTAAATAGTTCATATTTTCTTTTTTCTTGACTTTTGATCTATGATTTCATTAAATGTATAGGAAGTTCCTGTTTCAGAATATTTTAATCCTCAGAGCAAGGCCGATTATTTTGGAATTATGATGAAACTGAAATCCATCTAAAGTTTTTGCAGATATTACCTAGAATATTATTGCATATATTCTACCTTAATGTCTAAGTCTATGATGTCACAAAAATAAGACATTTTTAGCATCTGCCACTTATGCAAATAAAATAACTGATGGTAAGAATAGTGATTAAATCTACTTCAATCAATGTTGAAAACTTGTAAAAATCATCTGCCACATTTTATTGATCCAGATGCACAACCTCTAGATTATGAATTATTATGAGAAGTTTATTATTACATTTTAAAAGGTAACCAATACAAGGAACATGCATTTGAAAAAAAATATTATAAATCATTTTACAATTTGCTTGTGCAAAAGTAATATTGTTGTGCAAATACCTGTGAAATATACGAGGTAGTAAATAATTCTTTTCAAAATATATGGAATATCTACCATAACCCTAATTTAGTACTTGTATAATTGTTATTTGAAAGCAAATAAAACTAACGAAATAAAAGAATGATTAATTGTATAACAGCAAGTCTAGTTTACCTAGATTTGGACAAGCAGGTGGTCCAATGGCCAGCCATACCACCATTTAGCTTTCTCCCAGTGCACATGTCATAATTTAATAGAAGGTGATTAGTTCCAAATTAAGGCGAAACCGGTCTACCGGATGAATTGCTTTTCCTACACTATACAATTCTTAGTTTATACCGGCAAATGTATGTTCTTGATGGGTCAGGTGTTTACATCAATTTCGCAAACTTGATTTTAGCTAATATTATTACCACCCGCGCAACCAATGTCCGTTAAATTATATAAATGTTCATTTAAATATCACTTCCCCATGTAGTGTGGTGTTTGTTCAGTACTGACATATTGGGTATTGTTAGAAGGATCTTTGTTTCTAAATGAATGCCATATAAGCTCCGCCTAAAATTAAAAAAGACTAACCGAGTTACATTAGTTAGTATATGATTAAAAATTGTGTGTAGTGTGCGGCAGGGTGGCTCAGTGATTAGAGCACCAGATTCCGAAAAAGACGTGCCAAAGGTCGAGCCTTGTCCATGGTAAATTCTGGCCAGTACGTGATGAGTTCCCAATAAGGACGCAATCGTCTACTGTATGAATTGCCTGTTCTACACTGCACAATTCTTACTTTATACTGACATGTGTAAGTAATTAATGGGTCAGGTGGTTATATCAAGATCGCAACCTTGATTATAGTAAATGTTATCAACACGCAAGCAAACAATTTTCTTTTGATGATTAAATAAATGAACGAATTATTGTTTAACTGCAAGTGTATTTTTCATAGTTTAGGACGAGCAGGTGATTCAATGGGCAGCTGTACCACCATGTAGCTTTCACCCAGAACACATGTCATCATTTAATAGTAGTTGAAAAAATTTTAAAAAATTCTTCAAAGACATCAGTGTTAATTCAGAAAAAAAACAGTTCCAACTTTTAAACACAAATAGGTGCCGAATTTATATTATATAGTGTAACAGCAACACTTAAATCCCTACCAAATATAAATATGTACTACATAAAACCAAACTCTACATATAATTTCAAGAATTGATTTTATAGATATGAAAATGTCAAAATCTTTAAATTATTTTTAAACTTCACTATCAGAATATTATCACTTTAGAATTAGTTGATAATACTATAAACGCCGGAGAAATAACGACTTTATTAGATGAATTATAATAAAATAACCGAATGAAAAATTTCAGCATAAGCAGAGCAGATAAAAACGAAATAGCGCAGCACAACAGAATGCTCCCAAAGAACTTTTATCTAGAAAGTTGCAACTTTAATATATTATTCGCAAAAAAATATTTAAGCGAATAATATAACGTTCAATTACAAGCTTCTTTATTATGATGTTATGAATTTTTTCTATAACTATTTTTCATATTTGAAATAATTTTAAAATCTATACTTGAAGTGTAATACAAAGAAACTTTCCTTTTCTTAATTACTAAATTTAAAATATTAATTGTGATTAAATAATGAGTTTAAGCAATTTCGCGCACGACTAGTTCATTTGCGGGAATGTCAAAAATGAGTAAAATTTTAAAATTATGGTTCTATTTTCTAACTTTTTTTATTATCTGGAACAATCGGTCATCCATTTTCAATAAAGCGATTTAAAACGTTTTTCTATTATATTTGTTTAGTTCAAAACTTGTGGGGTCTCGTTAGCCTATATGCACTACCGATATCCCATTGATTCTAGATCCGTTCCCGTTTGAATGTAAGGAACACAGTTTACGTCAATTTTATTTGGAATGGTGCATCGCGGATGACATTCCAGTTTAGTTGACTGAACCCCTCTTTCTAGCTTATTCATGTGCCCTAGCCTTGCCCTATTTGTGACTGGCTAATATATCAATAAAAGAAGCGTATTTTACCAAAGATGTCGAAATTGAAAAACCAGAAAAATTATGCACCGGAACCGTATGTCAATCCTCAATCAAACGTGAAGCTGTTTATATTTTTGCAAGCCAAAATCAACTGAAAAATCTGTCATTTTTCTTCCCTTATTCCTGCATTTAATGAAAAGGCGTTACATTCGATACAATAATTGGAGTAAAACCCAACTTCTTAGATTATTTAGACATGTGTGAATTTATGAGCTAGAGGGTAAACATTGGTATTAGAATTAAAGACTGCACACCAGTACAAATAAAGGAAAACTGAAAACTAGCTGGAAAGAAGAACAAAACTACACAAAATGAATTAAACAAGGAATGTCTGAAAAAGTATGACAAAATTTTTCAAACAATTTCTTCATTATAATATCTGTATAAACAACCAGCGAAAAATTCAAATAAAAAATAGATTGTTAATTTATTTTAAATGGGAATTATTAACCTCCACAGCACTATATCAATTTCTTATATGTTAAGAAATGTTGTAGTTTATAAAATTTAAGCTAATGTCTTTTCTAATGAAGTACCTATTTTAAACATATGATAAAATTCGTTCAAATATTTGTTTAGCTAAAATATTAATTTTTAAAAACGTAATTGCATTCAACAAATAAATTACATGATTATTAAATTTAATATAATTGAAATTACTTAATTTCAGGTAAAATATGTATATCGAGGATCTCTTTACTTTCGAAACATATCTTTCTCATTTTTTTCAATTTTAGATATGTTGTGGAGCAACTTTCTTGATCTACATCTCAGATACGATTACGAATATTCATAAATATTATTCTAAAAAGAAAGAGGCGTCAGACGATTAATCGAAAAACTTTTCTTTAACTATTAACAAATATCTTAAATTAATGCTGCAAAATATAAATTCAGCCATTTTCAAAAATTGAATTTAAAAAAAATTTCATTCACTTATATTGCTTTAATGAAAAGAATTACTATTTGGCTTTAATTACTATTTACCTCTACATCTGAAACGAAACAAAGACAATGCGTATAACTGAGCTATGCTAATAAAATTTTTCAAAACATTATAAATGGTTATTATATTAAGAATAATAAAAAGAATAATCAAGAGAATAAATTTATTTAATGTCATTGCGTAATAGTGATTTATATTACGGTAGAAAATTATTTCTCAATTAATATATCAAATTTAAAAAAAAACTTCCTATTTTTAAATTTCTTATTTCAACAAATTTAAATTGAATATACAACCTGGACGAATTTAAATTAGAACAACAATTGGACATTGCAGTATATCACTTACGGTTACTGGCAGTAAGAAATGTTATTGTCACATAATATTGAAAAGAAATTTTCCAATTCTTACGCAATATGTCATATTTAATTTCCTTGTATTCAGATTGTAATAATCGAACGGTATGAATCTAATAATAGGCATACCTTGATCAAATATGTCCACATTTAAAATTGAACAGTTCACTACTGTACTAAACCAGCAGGACTGAGTGACTGTCCAGCTAAATCGGCGTATAGAAGTTCATGTGCCTGACTCACGTTCTGACAAACTGGTTGATTATTATAATGTAAAGTTTACTAACTTTAGTTAAAAGCTCACTTTAAATGATTTACCCATTTAAGCGAACATTGGTTCACGGGCGGTTTTAACAGTTTTTTAAAAGAAACATGTTGCGCGACACGGAATATAATATTTACCTGATTATCGGGTTGCGATCCGATTGTTGTATTTCTCAATTTGGGTGAACTTTAGCATAAATTTATATCCATCAGGTTGGTATCATGTACCGACTCGGAAACCATAGTGTTAGTATCCGGTACTCATCGATTTCAAAAAAGGTATCAGTTACTAACACAATGGCCATAGTGTTAGTATCCTTACAGACTCGGTATATATATTATATAGTGTGAGTTAGCATTGAAGTCGCATTGTCGTTGACTTCAGATGATGTTAGCTTCATTATTACAGGTTTACACATTCGTCTAGGAGATTGTACCGTCCTATTATTCTACATTCTTCTACCGAATATATAATGGTTAAAGGGCGAAATACCGGCTCCTACTGATGAGTCGCCAGTAAGCACGAAACGAATGTGCATGATATTATACTTTCCATTCATGCTGCCTTTGGTTTATCCTTCTGGTCACAACTGAACTAATTTGTTACTAGGTTCGCAAAACCTAATACATACTTTTATGTATTCTCGTTTGTTTTTGATTGAGGAGTAATCAACTATTGCACGTGTACACTCATCCCAGTGAAATGACAGCGATTTAGCAACATCTGACTAATCACTAGATAAGCGTATGCCACCTCTGTGTGTTTGTGTGTGTGTGTGGGCGTTTACTTACTTTACTTTACTTTACTGCGGCTGGCTCCTTTTAGAGGATAAGCCGGCTCCATTGATATCCCGGATTAAACCTCTCCATGCCGGGCGGTTGGCAGCCATTTCGGAACATAAAGAGGGCCAATGACGCTCCCAGTGACGCGGACCATAAACATTGCGTAAACCTAGGAGTTCCATGTCCGATTTGATTGTTGCAAGCCATGTCTTCAGTTGTCCACCTCAGCGGCGGCGCCAGTTTGCACATTGACCTGGGTTCATCACCTGCCGTACCATTTCGTCTTCGGGTTTGCGTAGTACGTGTCCGAACCATTGAAGTCGACGATGTTGGATCCAGACGGATAGTTGCATGATGTCACCGCATTGGTGACGAACAGATGCGTTCGACACCCGGTCCATCCATTTTGTCTTTGTGATGTACCTAAGGCACCAATGGTCGAATACTTCGAGCTTTTTGGAGTCCTCAGAACGTAATGGCCAAGTCTCACAGCCATACAGTAGCACAGGCCGAACAGTAGCCTGGTAGACTCGGATTTTCGTTTTGAGGCTGATTTCACTTCTTCTCCAAAGTGAGTTCTTCAATTGTAAGAAAGCAAGTCTGGTACGGTCGATGCGTGTTCGGACTTCATTCTTTGCTTGACCAGTTGGAAGTATTTTTGAGCCAAGGTACGTAAAATCGTCGACTGTTTCGATTGGGCTGTCGTACACCGTGAGCTGCTCATCAGATGAAGATACACCGATGGCGAAGGCTTTCGTTTTGTCGGCATTGATTTCCAGACCAACGGCTGATGAAAACTGGGTCACTTGATCCAAAACGGCTTGCATGCTCCCAAAGCTGTCAGCAAGGAGAACAACATCGTCTGCGTAATCAACATCCGTCAGCTATAGGTTATTTGATACTTGAACGCCTCGGAACTCAGTTAGCGCGTTGCTCAGAATCCAGTCAACCGCATAATTGAACAATATGGGTGACAAGGGACATCCTTGTCGAACCCCTGTTTGCAGACTGAATTCATCCGATTCTTCTCCGTAAACACGTACTCTGGCTTTTGTGGCTGCATAGTAGGCTTTGATCAGATTGACGAGTTTTATGGGCATACCGTCGAGCAGCATGATGTTCCATAGGGAGTCGCGATCAACAGAGTCAAAAGCAGCTCGGATGTCAATAAAACAAGCGACGGTTGGTTGTTGAAATTCGTTGTGATGTTCCAAAACTCGCCGTAATGTAAAGATCTGATCAACACAGCCTTTGCCTGGGCGGAATCCACCCTGATTGGGACGGGTACGGACATGCCGCTCTTTACAGAAGCGGTTCAATAGAATCGACGCCAACAGCTTGGATGCGGTGTTGAGAAGACTGATACCACGGTAGTTTTCACACCTTGATCTATCACCTTTTTTGGGAAACGGTAGCAGGATTGACATTCCGAAGTCTGACGGGCATGCTTCTTGTTTCCAGATAGAAGAGAACAGTCGATGGATTGATGGCAGTAGTGCGCCTATACAGGCCTTGTAGAATCTCTTGGGAATTCCATCTTCACCGAAGAGGATTTCTTGCTCTTCATGCGCTGGATGGTCGTAGCGATCTCAACCTTAGTTGGGAAGAGCAGTCCACATCGTAGCTGTAGATGTTGAGTGTTTGCGGTGGGAGCGGTCACTGTATGGTCGGTTCAATAACTGCGAAAAATATTCCAGCCATCTTGCGATTTTACCATTGACATCATAGAAATCAAGTCTCCTGTTGCGCTGCGTAGAATTGTCTCTGCATTGCGCTTACCGGATGCTTTACGTATAAGACGGAAGAGACCCCCGAAATCACCGACGTTTGCAGCCGATTTCATGGCGGAGAGCCATTCATCCAAATTACTGCTTACGGTCAGCCCGAGCAGACCTCGTGGTTTCTACGTCTCATGTGGCGATAATTAAGGCGCGTTATTCATCCGGGCATCTCCTCACTTGCTTTTGTGACGCTCGCATCATGCGTTCAGAGATCAGTCTTTATGGTGACTTTTGATGGTTCCGAGCGTTTCAAGCGCAGCTTATTAGGTAGAAGTTTCAAGTTCTTCCATTGATGCTCCTTTGGTTTTATCTACGGCATGAGTTCCACCGTCAGCGGCAGACAACTTTACAGTGATTGAGGCAGATAGCGCTGTACAACGGGGATGGGTCCGTTAGGGCAGCAACATTCAGGCGTTTCGTAGGTTGACGGCGCCGTCGGGACTTGAGATGAAGCCTCAATTTGGCACGTACTAGAGTGTGGTCGGACCCTCCTCGGCTGCCAGTTTCAGCTCCCTCGGTATGACCTGCAATCTTCGACAGAAGACATCCAACGCGACCGTACCAGAATGTAGTCGATCTGATTGGCTGTGTGACCATCGTTTGAATACCAGGTGAGCAAATGCTTCCGAGGGTGTTGGAAACGCGTATTGGTAACGCACATATGGTTGACTTCTGCAAAGCTGATAAGTCGCTCTCCGTTCTCGCAGCGCTCACCTAGACCAAACTTTCCCAGTATGTGTCTGGTGGATGAGTCAGAAGGTCCTGTTCGTGCGTTCCAGTCACCAGCAACAAACAGTATGTCGCCTCTGGAAATTCCGTTGATGGTCTCTTGCAATTGGTCGTAGAACTCATCTTTCACATCTGAATCAGCTGCGAGGGTTGGTGCGTAGACGGCTACGACTGTGATGTTAAAAGGTTTTCCTCTCAGTCGGACCGTTGCGATCCTCGGTGATACAGGATTCCAAGCCAGCATGGCTCTCTGCGCTGTAGGACCAAGTAAAATGGCTACACCGTGTTGTCCGGACCCGTCAACTGGTCCGCTGTGATGCATCAAGTATGTTGATTCTGCTGACGGTACTTTTATCTTCGTTGATCCCGTGCCGGGCAGCCGGACTTCAGACAGGCATGCAACTTCAATCTGGTAGTCATATAAAGATTTGGCCGTGATTGCTTGGCTGCCGATATCAAGCAATGTTCGAACATTCCAACACCCGAAATAAATAGGTGTTTTCGCGCTGATAAAACCAGATAGCTTTTCACTTGACACCCTAGCCTCTGGGGGAGCACAGGGCGCGTCGCTTGCCGGGGACGCCGTAGCATGAACGGTATTCATAGATTGTGACATTTTCATGGAGTTTCTTGGGAATTTGGTACAAGTGGTGTCCCTCACCACTCGGCTTTTTGATCGAGGACGCACCTCTAGCCTTTGCACATCCAAGCGCAGTCTGCAAGGCAGCAGTAAATAGTATGGTTGCCGGTGGCTGTTGAGAGCTCATTCGCTATTCGGAAGTACGGGGTACTGTCCAGGAGTCCATGTAATCCTGTGGCTGTTGAACCCTTTTGTGGCGGGGAACACACGCCGAGTCATGGTGCCGTCGTCGGGCTCATGTGGTATTTTATAGGAGATCCGATTGCCGGTCGGAAATCCATCACGCCCTGGTGACACCACCGCCATAGCCCCGTTAGCCCATGTACGATCGATCATCGAAACATGGTTGACACCGTCGTACCACGTTGAGGAGGGGATGGTCTTTACGACGGTGTGGGCGTTTGCTTAAGACTGAGAAATAATCTGTTACATGTAATTAACGGCACGTGTAACAGAAATTCACATGAAACTAAAATGATAACTGTCATTTCCTAAATGCACACGTCAGACCTATTTTTACACGTACTATCCTAAATGAAGTAATTACGAGTGGCATCCTGGAGAGGAGGGGGCAAGATACTGTGAATAAAGTAAATAATTTAGAGTTAGCAAAACGGAAAAGTATTCTATTAAGGTGGATAGTTAAAATAAAAATAAAACGTAAAAGAAGTTGAAAATTGTTTGATAAAGAAAGATGCAAATAAATGTTTGTTAAAAGATGCTACACTAACAACAGAACGTAAGATAAAAGATGAAATAAGATAACAAGTAATCAAGGATGAAATAATAAGTTAATCAAAAATTAATTGGGCGATATTGAATTACACACTCTCCACCTCTATAAGTTAATATCAGTCCAGTGTTCTTATTCTTTTACTTGAGCGAGTTTCTGATTCTGATTCTGATTCGTGCAATCTTCGTTTTCTACCATTATTTAGTGCTGTATTCCAAATAGGACCTA
This sequence comes from Eudiplozoon nipponicum, assembly GCA_029291075.1. NCBI lineage: Eukaryota > Metazoa > Platyhelminthes > Monogenea > Mazocraeidea > Diplozoidae > Eudiplozoon > Eudiplozoon nipponicum. The sequence goes on along the minus strand of JAQBSW010002012.1, from coordinate 85,204 downwards.
GTGATTTTTCTACGGCTGTTTCATTCATTATGTCATTTATCGATTTAATTTCGATGGATTATCTAATCAGTCTAGTCGATCTGGTACGGCTACAGATTGATATACGTCTGCACCCATCCCAATTATTTGAGTGTCCTGACTCTACTGTATGGCGTGCAAGATCTGATCTATTAACATGGGCATACTTGCATGCGGTTTTATGTTCTCTTCTTCTAACCTTAATTGGGCGCATGGTTTCACCCACATATATCAGGTTACAGTCGTTATATGGAATTTCATATACTCGTGATGTGTTTTAATCAAATTTGTGTTCTTGATATAAGCGCCTGGCCTAATAATTACTTACATATGTGATTATAAACTAAGAAATGTATAGTCTAGAAAAGGCAATTCATCCAGTAGACTGGTATCGTCCTTTTTGGGAACTCAATATATACTGGCCAGAATTTTCCGCGGACAGGGCTCGAATCTTGGCATGTCTACTAAGAAATCTGGTGCTCTAACCATAAAGCCACCATGTCGCACAAAATATTACACACAATTTTCAGTTATACACTAACTAATGTAACTTTTGTGTAGTGTAATGTGCGGCAGGGTGGCACAGTATTTACAGCACCCGATTCGAAAGCAGACGTGACCAGTTTCGAGCCCTGTCTGTAGCAAAATCTGGCCAGTTCTTGATGAGTTCCCCATAAGGACAAAACGGGTCTACTGGATGAATTGCCTTTTCTACACTATACAATTATTATTTTATGCTGATTTATTTCAGTAATTAGAAGGTCAGGTGCTTACACGAAGATCGCAACCTTGATTGTAATATTATATATTTTGTTGGTTTTATGGTTGATCGGATATAGAAATTATTTCGATACATGTTCTCAGGGCTACGGACAGAGCGCAGATTTGTAATTAAATTTGAACATTTATGATTTAAGCGGTATAGATGCTAATTAGATTTGAATATTGAAATTTATATTAAAGTTATACAATATGTGTACTTTTTTAGCAAGATTTTTGTATGATTTGTTAAACTAGATTAGGTAGAAATAAAGTCGTGTCTAGAAAATTTGTAAATCTTTTGTGTGAACCTCGGATTGCGCGTTAAAATTTTAATCGCTTTTTAAAGCTTTATACTAAATTTATTTCCAAAAAAACATATAATGAGTCCAAAAATGCCAAAAACGTTTTGCTAATTTTCTGATTCTAAATTTTTGTAATAAAAGCCATTGGCCAGACTTTCTTTTCAGCTGTTATTGGGGCAGTCGTTCTGTTCGGATTGATAGATTGAAATGCACCTGCGTTATAGAGGATATACTAAAAAAATCAGGTCGGATATTTCTTAACAAAATACTTGTATTTGGTCAACAAACATTGTAAATCTTAAAGATTTTAAGTTTTATTTCGTTCAACGTAGTAATGCTGTTAAATTTTTGGGAATCAGGTTTTACTAGGAAAAATGAAATACAAAATTAATTGAAGAAAGAATAGTTTCCGAATAGTTTCGTTTAAGTTTGTGATCTTAATTTAAGCACCAATCCAATTATTTATATATATGTCTGTTAATATAAACTAAGCATTGTATAATGTAAAAAAGGCAATTCATCAAACGCTCCAGTTCCATAATTTTTGGTAACTCTTGAAGTATTTTTCAGCATTTATCGCGGGCAGGGATTAGACCTGGCACGTCTGGTACGTAGTCTGTGACTCTAACCAATGCGACGCCCTGCCGCATGCAACAAATTATTTTTAACCGTATGTTTACCATGTTTCTGATTAGTTTTGCCTTCAGATGGTGATTAACAGGACTCTTTTAGACCAAAAGTTAAAACTAAACATCTTTATTGTGGCATTAGAGAACAGACATCAGGCTACCTGAGGAAGTAGTTTTTAACTCAGAGTTTATGTAAATAAATGAGCATTGGTTACGAGGGCCGTGATTAATTTCGTTAGGGTCACAGAAACTGAGGTATACTCGCTCATGTTCAAGCCCTGTGCTCGGCAAATTCTGAGCATTACCAAAGAGTTCAAAATAATGACGAAACTAGACCGCCGGAAAAATTGCCTTTTTGACATTAAACAATGCTTATTTTATACCAACAAATGTGTATATAATAGAGTTGGCGATTATATCAAGCTCCAAAACTTATTTACATAATTTTTATCACTGCTCGCGCAACCAATGGTCGTTTAATTTTCAAACGTGCTCAGCTTTCGGTAAGTTTATAATAATATGTGTTGCGACATAATAACAAATTTGATCGAATAGCAACAGAAGGGTAAACATATTTTGCATGAACGGAAGCTGTAACCTCATGCACATATGTGTTTCGGGCTTACTGTAAACTCAACGGTAGAAGTGGGCAATAAAATGTCCTATACGAATGTGTATACCTTCCGTAGTGGAATTAACCTCATATATAGTCTTCGACAATGCAACTCCAAAGCCAACTCACTGAAAATAATATATACCGACGGGTAAATGATCCCGTCATTAAGGATGCTGAGTTGGTTCATGGTACCAAAACTATGGTTGCCGAATTGATACATGATACAGACACATTAGATATCAATATACGTTAAATTTCACCAAAATTGAGATTTACAACTACCACTTAACACGTGTAACTCCAGCACATCCTGCCTGGGTCGACACCAGTTAGCACATTTCAGGGTATTCATGACATTATTAAATTAAATATATAATTATTTTATATTGTTTGTTACGAGGAATATATTTTTTAACGTTAGAACCTTTCGAGTCAGCCAAATCATGGTGTTTTGTTGTAACACATGAGCACGTTAATGGCCACGTATTTGTTTCATCGGGATAAACATCCACAATGATATCAATTTGATAATACAAAGCTTCCAGTCAACCTATTTTTCAAAGACTGGTATGATTCAGGTTAAGCATTTCTTCTAGCAAACAACCAATAACATATTTCTGATTATGCAACGAAATGGTAATAGCGCACAATTATGCCTTCCACGTGAAATTGTCAGGGTTTTCTTCAATTCTAGTTGATTAATTTTTTTAGCATATTTAACTATATAGCGAATTATAACAAAAATGGTAATACTGAAGGGCAATACAACCATCTAATACTAATGATTCACCGATCGTGGTGTGACAGTTGTCACTTTTGAGACAACGAACGCCTCAAGACCCTATTAAGGGCTGACGTGAATATACGAGAAAGCTCGCGCAAATGTGCACAAATTAAGATTAAACAGTTTCTGGTAAACAATGAGAGCAGCAGTCGAGCCGCAGAAGTGAATAAGAAATAGTAATTAGTTTTATTTGATTTGCAAAATGCTCGCGCTTTATACGTGCATACTTTTATAAATAATTTGTTAAAAATAAAGCGTGATTGGCTGGTACAAGCACTTCTTTTGATGGTTTGCAAATATTGGTCACAATATTGTCAACACTGGCGACACACTTAATAGCAGAGTTACGAGAAATTGAATCAAATCTGAATGGAACAATCATTGTAATTCTAAGACAATCCGCATAAATTATCCAACTCATGGGGGTGAGCAGAGCACGTAAACCTTTCGCTGGGGAAATACCTTGTTAAGTAAGACAACATTTAGAAAACTATGCAATACCCAGTACCGCACCATCCGGTTTTTACTAAGTCCACATGTTTATCTAACATTCTTTATGCGAAAAAAATTGGAAAGTACGAATCGCCAGCTTTGACGTAGATTAATATAAATCTATTTTAAATGCATAGTAAATTAATCAAGATAGTTAAGAACAATATAGTGAGAAACATTGTTTAATTTACGAAATATAGAAGTTCAGCAATATAATTACGCATACACAGATACAGTATAAGCATGCAATAGACCGGGGGTGACTAGTCAAATATTCAGGTCCTACAAAATTCCAAATCGGTCTCACCTGAAGGAAAGGCTATTCGATAAAACATAAGTTGACAAAATATTTAAATTTGCGAGTAGTGTGCGAGACATATGGTGCAGCGCATAATATCAGACTAAGCAGTAAATGTGTCCCAGGTGAAGCATCGCCCGCGACAAATTCTGGAAAGTATTTGATGTGTTCTCAATAATGAAGGAACCGGTCTCTTATACGAATTACGTTTTTGTACCCGATGAAATTTGTAGTTCATGCTGAAACACACACACACACACACATATATATATATATATATATATATATATATATATATATATATATATATATATAAATTTATAACTCTTTATTTTTACACAGTATATTCGTGATAATAAAAACGCAGTGAATAAATTTGAATATATTTTTACCAGCTTATACCAAGAATAATGTAGAACGTAAATTAGAATCCTGTAGTTATATCCATTCTAGATTCACATTTGATTAATTGGTTGAGAGCTAGTTTCAATTTTCATGAATTTATTTACAGCAGCCGCACTATTGTTTTAACGTATGTGCGTGTTGATATTTAAATGTGAAGGAGTGTGTTTGTGTGCGTGCATGGATTGTTCATATTGAATAATAACGTGTTGTTCCACATCTGGTTCTATTTTTATTATGTTTTGACTTGGCTATCCTTTCTTTTTGAATATTGTGAGTTCGTATGTTTTTCTCGTTAACTAACTATGGAATCGCATTTATCATGAATTGTGTTTCATCGCACTGGTAAAAATGCAGAGTTCGCAGATTGAAATATTTATCGCTCATCCTGTTGAGCAGTTAATGATGATAGCAATTCCGAAGGCGAGACTAATTTACTTTAGCTTGTTGCCTTTTCTGTTTAATTTATGGCACCGGTATAATTTCAACTAGGCATAGGAATGAAATATTTTTCATAGTGCAGAACGGTTTTTTTGAAACGTATCAATAGTAGACATAAATGTTGCGGTCAGAATTTGACATCGAAAACTTTTGTTTCATATTCATAGCCCTCATTTCCAAATTTAACAAAACGACCAAATGATTTCAATTTTCAAATATGTTAAACTCATGCATTTTCTTAATCTATGCTTCTAACGGATTTCTATCGACATTTCGTTCTAATTAAATTTTCATCGAACTATATAACATCTGTTATTACCATATGAAATTAATTTAAAAATAGAGTATAATATCCGGATTAGTTATATATATATATATATATATATATATATATATATATATATATATATATATATATATATATATAATAAAATTCATTGTACCCTTCCTATGTGCAAAAACAAAAAGAAATTTTATCAGAAACAAGTAGCATTTCTTTCTCATTATCTCCTCCAGTATCTACTAATGAACGCATCTTTACATATAAATTCGAAAGCAAAACAAGATAGAAATATGTAAACATAGAGAGAGTGAAAATACGTAAATTAATCATTTGCTTGCGTCCCATTTAGTTCAAGCTCAATGACTGAACATGCTTCTTCTGCCTGCATAAATCCGGCTGCAATTTGTTTATCCATAAGTCTTTGTATATGGCAAGCTCCCTTTTGTCATTGCATTTAGTAATTATTTTGAATGCTACGTCTCTAAAACATACGTGCGATGTTCGACGATGTGTTGCACAATTGCAGACTTGTATTCACCATTTGATTTATAAAAGGCATTTAAGTTAACATGTTCTCTCATTCGACTAATTAACCGTCTGGTCGATCGGACTACGTAAGTTGATCGACAACTTGCGCATCTATATTAGTAAATAATATTTGATTTCAACATTAACGGCTGTTTCCCTTTGATTGCTGGTAAATGCAAATGTGTTACCCTAAATAACACTTGTAGTTTAGCTGCATTAAATGTGCGTGTTAATGCTGCTTCAACTTTCTTTTGTGCCATTCGGGAAACTGCATCCTCCTTAAATGGGATGTTAAGTTAGACTGTTTTCTTTTCTGGCCCGTAATACGTCTGTTTCTGTTTAATTTCCCTTTTAATAATTGATTCAATTAATTGCCTTGGATTGTCATTAGACATTAAATCGTTTATTGCTTTAGTATATTCGTTTTCTTTTGAATCTTGACTAACCAACCTGTCAATTCTTGAAAAGCAGCCACGAACTGTAGATAATTTATATTGAAACGTCACAACACTGCTTTAATGCAAATACTGTGCAGACCACGTTGGTTTTTGGTAAATTGTTCTGTTTATTTAGTGAAGCTTACATTATATAAGGGCTCGACAATGCGACATCAACGCTAACTCACTCTATATAATATATATACCGAGTCTGTAAAAGATACTAACATTATGGGTATTGTGTCAGTAACCGAAACAAAATTTACGGAACAAAATAGCTACGTAGTACCAACAGAATGGAATTTAACGCATGCTAAAGTTCACCAAAAACAATAATTACAACTATTTCTGAACACCTGTTGTTCCAGTATATCCATAAATTATGGCCTTGATCGATATCAGTTATCATATTTTGCGGTTAGCGTGACAGTATATAATTAAATATATAGCATTTGGATACTGTTTGGAGCGGAGAGCAAATACATATTTCTTGAAGAAATGTCCTTGTTGCGATGCTGAATTAATTGAAATTATCTGATCTGCGTTTTGACTAACGCAGCTTTCATTGTTCCACTAATAAACTAATACATATGCAATTATATAATAGGTATTGCGCAACTAGTAAAAAATTAGTTCTAATATTACGAGAATGAATAAACATACAGAGAGTAAAACACAAAATACACATTTGCGTATTAGATTTCCGCTCCAAATATAATTAACCGTTATTTATTTAAATGAATTATGTCATGATTACCGCGAAATGCGATAATTTATATCGATCGAGACCGGTGTGTATGGTATTGCTGGAGATACAGATGTTCAGACACATTTGTAATTCACATTCTTGGTTTAATTTAGCATTCATTGAAAACCGTTGTGTTGGTACCATGTACCATAATGTTGGTATCGGTAATTGGCACAATAGCCATGATGACTGTACCATTTACGGATTTATATATATATATATATATATATATATATTAATATATTTTATTATATATATATATATAAGCAGTAGTATAGTTAACCACTTATATGCTATATATATCGTACCTGTAAATTTTAATAAAATATATCTTGTCAAGTCAGTTCAAGGTACCAACACAATGAATTTCAGGATTTGCTAAATTTCGCCAAAATAATGAATTAAAATTACCTCTGAAAAACTGTTATTGTATTGATGTTCTGGTGTAAAAATTGTTCAGGTATCGATATAATTATTAATTTTGGCGAAATTTATGTTCCTTGAAATTTATAGTGTTTGGATCGTATACGGATTTGGCAACTATAGTGATGGTATAATGTTCTGACTCGGAAACCATTGTTTTTGTATAAAGTATCGAATAGGCAAATATATTATTCGTAACACATTACCACATTTTGACAAATTTATGAATACTTGAATTTCGTAAAGAGAAAATTCATTTAAAATAAAAAAGGATTCAGGCTTTGTTGCTGTAACTACTGTCCTACCCTATCGCATGCGACACACAATTTTCAATTATATGCTAAAGTTTCTTTTTTAGCCCTACTCATAAGTGTAGTCAATATAGAATTTGTTATACCTAAACATCAAACCGACCACCACCAATTTGTCATCATTGAATAAAAACCACGCTACATTACTAACTGATATTTATTTTAATTTGTATATAAACAAACAATAACAATTATCTAATTCAGTTTTGTGACCTTGATATAAAAATGAGTTCTATTATATAAATAATTTTGTCAGTATAAACTTAGTATTTTATAATGTACAAAGGGAATTTCATCCTGTAGAACTGTTTCGCCTTTATTGAAAATCGAAACAATTTCCAGAATTTGCCTAAAAAATGGCTCGAACCTGGTCACGTCTAATTCTGTTCTTTCAAAATTATTTATATAATGGAGCCTGAACTATATGACGATCGCAAGCGCTATTTAAATTATTGTTATTACAGCACGAGCAACCAATGTATTTTTCACTATATATATATATATATATATATATATATATATATATATATATATATATATATATACATAGATTGGACGAGGCTAGTTGGAAATCTAGATCTAAGGAGATACTATACAGGATACACCTAACGGATATCTAAACGAAAAATTTTTTTATTATATTACTGAAAATTGTTTGTAGTGAGTGGAAGGGCGGCTCAACGGTTAAACCATCGTACTATGTAGTAGACGTTCCTAGGCTCCAACCACGTCCGCGGTTAATATTTTACAGCACTTGAAGGGTTCACGTTAAAGACTAACCCATTCTTCTGGATTAATTTCCTTTTTTAGAATTAAGCAATTCTTAGTTTATATTTACATAGATATATATAATAGGACTGGATTTTATATCAAATCACAACCTTGGTTTAAATAATTGTTATGAAATCCCGCGCAACCACGTTTCATTTCTTATAAATGGTACATTAATCAAAATGTTTTGATACACGCTATGCAGTTTGCAATCGTACTCTAATGGGGATCACAGTAGGTTAATAAGCATTAATACATGTGACTAACGAGAGTTTTGAGATTTTTTCGACTGCATAAATTTAATTGTACTGGTGTTTATTTTCAGCTCGGAAAATTTAATTAAATAATTCTTTTAAAGTTTGCAGCGATTTTTAATCGATATAGAGAACAAATGGCCTGATTTTGGGCATTCCTGGAGATTAGATATTCTTTATATATCTAACCAAAACCATAAGTAATGGAGTTAATTATTATGGTTGCTCTCATTTGTAGATTGAATTTCATGTCTGCAAGTAGACTAAGGATGTTTGCATAGCTAGGGATAAGGTCATTATGATATCGGCGAATGAGAACTGATAGTATTGAATTATTCTCTTCCACAATTTACCGAGATGAACAGAGATGCCGAAATAATAAATCAGTAAGTAACCGAGTATTCGATACCGTATTAGCCTCGCAAATTCTAAATTACTAAATACTAAGGCGGAAAATCTATATGAACCAGGCGCCTGGTAAAATGTATTTTCAGTGTGGGATCAACACGATCAACGAAATGATCCAAGGGAGTTTACGATTCTGAAAATTTGTTTTCTTAGAGATGAGAGGCGTATATGTAAAGGTTACTAACTGCTCTTATAAAACATTTAAAATCTTATCTCTGTATGTAGAAAATTACTTTTAAAGAATTGTAATAATTTTTTAACATTCACTTTTTAAACATTTTGAGCACATTTATTCTCAGCTTTCGTCAATTTGTTCAACAAAGTTAGCTCTCCGGATTCTAACGTCATTTATTTCTTAATAAATTTACGAAACCCAAAAAGTAACCTTGGTCTATTGAAAGTAATATATTTTCTTTTTTACAATAAAAGATCTCTATTTCGACTCAACCCACACATGTTTCATCAAATAGATAATAATATTTTAAAAATGGTAGATAGATAAATCTTAAATATATCCATTTAGTCTCACATAAATAAGTCTCAATAATTTTTTTATAAAGTTTATCTACACTTGAACACCCCGCAGTAATATAATTGCGAGTGCAATATCAAATTTTAATACAATTATTAAGCTACGTGCAAAAAGAAGACATTAAATTTATTGCATTTATAAAAAAAATTGATGATATTAATAATGATAGGTCTTTCAATGAGGCAATCTGACCCGATAATTGGAAAGATTAATGTACAGTTCGGGTGTATCATTTTGCATAAGTAAGAACGAAGACTAACAAATTTTAATTTGTAATGTTAGCTTATATGATGACATAATGCATAGCGTTTTGAATATAATGATACAGATATAAGGTACGAAAATTTCATGAAGATATTTTTCTGATCAAATTTATCCTTGTCTTTTGTTTATACATGCGAAAGTACAGTCATAATCAAAATTCAAAAAAATCAACAGGATCGTATATTTTTTTCTAGTTCAGCACATAAAAAATATAAAAACATCGCAGATGGAGGCGTTCCACTAAGCCCCTTTGGAAATTTATTGTAATTTTCCTGCAACATTTCGCATCAAATAAAGATAGATCGTCAAATTTAGCCGCGGCATATTCCAGTATGGGCCTAATTTGAATAATATACAATTTTAATGTTTTATTATTACATAAGATAAGATAAGATCAGACAGTACCCATCTTTTATTACCACAGCTAACTATATTTTCAACATATCTCTCCGCAGAAGGTGTACATTCAATGGCTATACCTAAATTCTTAATTTCATGTTGAAGTTTGATCTCAAAATCATCATTAATCACAACATCGTGAAATTAAAAATAACTAATTAATGTCCCATTTAATATTTTTAATGCTTTTGCCTTTTGACTGTTTATTCTCCACCATAATTTTATTAAATACCTACTTAATTCATACAAAAATTATGTTATATTATTTTGAGTGAAATTGATATATTTTGGATCTATTTGAAAGACGAATTTTAAATCATCAGAAAATTTGTAAACTCGACAGTTAAGGACCTTAGTCTGCAAATACCTAAAAATGATTTTAAATAAAATTAGTCCCAAGCTTGCCCCTCGTGAAACTTCACTATTAACTTTTAGTGGACTTGATCTAGAATTATTTACTTAAATATTATTCGTTTATTATACAAACAATACGTTTAAATAAATAAATATTAATGCTAATTTCGGAAGCCACGTATCACATGTTTTGCTTAACCTATGATTTTTTAGGGATCTTGGGCTTTGTGATGGCCTTAGACTACTAAGACTCTTCTGCCTTTTTATCCATAACCTTAAAGCTTCCAGAAACACTCTTTTCTTCATCACAGACGCGTGTTAGAGCACCCTTCTTAAACTTGTAAAAGATACTGCGGCGGATGTGCGGAGCTAGCTTCACGATATCAACATTGTTATTGGCGACGGTATATTTCTTAACCGTTGGTAAAGATCAGATTGTGCGGTTATTTTTTTCATTGATGGCGCGCTTCACCATATCGAAGCCTTCTTAACTTCAAAAGCAGACATAACACGAGGTGCCGGATTTTTATGCATTTTGTTTCGATTACAAATTCACGAACGATTCCAGCTCATACTCATAATATTTTCCTAATTCAAAAATGCTTGTCGAAGTGTTTTCTGAATTGAAAAGCAATTGAAAAGCGCAACAAACTGAGTGGCCGTGCCCGTGGATTTAATTTCGTACTGGAATCGGGTTTCACTTATTTTATTTTTTAGGATTTTTAAAAAATTTCTCATGTGATTTCACCTCTGGAAAAAACTTGGAATTTACTTACGTATTTTAAGGACTTAATTTTATCTCATCGAATTTTTTTATGTATATATATTTTTTCTCTGTTTCTCTTTCACACTCCTCGATAATGATCCAGACATTTTCGACAGCCTCCACCACCTCTTTAACACAGAAGCTACATTCAATCTTGCAGACCTCCAATAAACGATGGCAGTTGTCAAGGGATTGCTCTGAGCTTTATCGAGTAACTTTTCTTTTCCCACGTTGCAGCCACATTGGTTGCGCTAAGCTGACGATTTATCGAACGGTGTTGCGTGGGATGTTGCTTTGCGAAATTACAGTAAACGCAATATATTCATATAGTCACTATATTCCCCACTCTCTAAGGATGACCTGGCTTCGTATCTAATCAGTCATTTGTGAGACAACTTCCATCATCTCAAAGATGTCTCCTCCGTCATAGGTTGTTCTTTTGTAATCTCTTCCCACAAAATACTGTCTAATGACTTACTCAATTAATTCAAATCTCGATCACCCTTAATATCGACAGGCAAAGTCAAATTAAAGCGTGATAACGTTTTACTACAAAGTACTGCAGAACAAGCTCGGAACTCTCCGCCAGACATCACCCACTCTCCCGAAACCAGTCATGCCTATCCTGGCTAAAGAAGCACAAAGAAACTCCGGTCATTTACGGAGGCATCCTCGAAGACGCCCTTTCTCTGGACCTATCATACTAACCACCTCTCCATTTGAAGGACTCCATTTCACTACTAGCTCAAACAGCAAGACAATTCTAACTGAACAAGCCCAAGCCTTACCGCGACATTATGGCCGACCACGCTGCATAAAACCCCCCAACAACAACCATCTCCCTCCAAACTCCAGGGCCAGTCACAAATCCTCAATCAAGTATTTATCACGACCGGAGCAGAGGTCCTCAAATCGACAAAACTTAAGATCATCACGACCCTGTGAGCCATCGATTCATCCCCCGAAACATCCGCCTCCCACCACACAGACACCACTCAGAACAGTTGTGAATCTACCACTGTGCAAATCTCGTCCCCTCCTACCCCTGCATCGCTGCTCCCGAGCATCCCCCGAGCCCAGATAACTCGCCTTTGTCCTGCATTCAAATCCTCTAATTACCTTACCCGCCTGATAAATAAGAACAAATTAGGAAATCTAGATCGATGCTGATCAATCCATTCTCGTTAACAACTTATTAGTCACACTTATCAGCCCGAGGTCGCGCTCTGGTCGCCAGCGGAAAACAACTATCCACTACTCCATCCTGGTCTAATGGATTTCTTCCAGCCTTTATCATTTGTAGATAGCTTACGCCAAAAATCAAACAACTACAAGCATTTTTATCAACTGAAAATTTAGACATGTGCTTTCTTATTGAAACGTGGCTGTCCTTTCTCATTCACAGCGATGATTTTTCCTCATCAATGGCTACCCTTTACTTCGGAGTGACAGAACAGCTGGTCGAGAGGATGTTCTGGCTGCCTTTGTCCGTTTCTCTTTAATACTCAAGTGTTTGTCTACATCGAACTCACTAGGATTAGAATTCTTTTCCTTTCAGCTTATCTGTTTGCGTCGTCTACAGACCTCCAAACCTTTCAATAATCGACGACACTCGTGGGGCTCAACTAATGTCCACTTTCTTCTCTCAACACTACGATCAATACATCATTGTGGGCGATCTTATCCTTCCTCTGGCCAACTGCACTTCCCCAAACAAGGAATCAACCAGCTTGTTTGTGTACTCTCCAACAAATACGTGATCAATTTTCAGTCTCGGGATATCTTCCCTAATCTCGACCACTGCCATATCTCTTTTCATAATTCTCTCTTATACTCTATCTCTAAAGAGAGCGTTCAGACATTTAGGCGAATTACCAATTGGAAAGAGTTTAGTCGACTCTATGACGCCACTAATTGGAGAGATCTTATTCGCCCAGAAAACCTTTCCTCATGTTTTTCCGATGTCCATAATGTCTTATCCTTCTACTTTAATTCTGCCATCACTATTCAACACATTCACGCGGTGAACAAGTTGAACGCCTTGTTTAAAGCATTCGACAACCTTGCACGCAATCCCAGATTACGCACATCATCACTTGTTCGTGCTGTCGCTCTCCAACTTATCGGTGAGCACATTAAACATGTAATCAATAAAGAAGCGCTCAACATGAAGAGACGCATCCGCACAACACCCAACTCTCGGAAATTGTCCGTAGTCATCAAGCACCAATTGCTACAATAGTTCAAAAACTCATACATAAACTTCAGCTTTGCAGACAACTATTTATGTAATATTCTAGACTCTTTCTTCATTACTCTTCCATCTGCTGAAATGCTTGACAAAGTAAATGCTGAGAACCTACCTTGGTTCAACATTTTGCCGGCCTTCGTTGTTCAAGCAATCAAAGACATAAAATATAAACACCAATTTGATAATTACGTTGTCACTGTCAGGATGATTGCTTTTTTTGGCTGGAATTTCTTATCTCTGGTTGCTGATGTTATCAACCGATGTCTCGAATCTACATATATTCCCCCGGAATGGCTTAATTGGACGACCAAAAATATGATATATCGTCAATCTCATTGTTCAAATATCTTCGCCATATATCTTTCGTCCTTTTCACTAAAATATTCGACAAAGTCTTATATAATTTAATGTACACTTACTTCAAGTCTCGAGACAACTTCTACTTCCTCGATGATCAGCATGGCTTCCTGAATGGCGGCTCTTCTATAACCAACTTCGTCAGTTCCTTTACAACTGCTAATTCTCTGACTCTAAAGGTCATGAATGCATTATCCTCTACCTAGACGTTTATAATGCTTTTGATTCAGTGCCGTTTTCGGCAAATAAACACGCCTTGTTTAGCAGTAGAATTAACGGCAACATCCTTGATCTTATCAGTTTTTATCCACAGCTGTAAAAGTCGGAAATATTCACTCGAGTTCAGCCATTATTCGTTTTGGAGTGCCCCAGGGCTTCGTACTCGGTCCAATACTTTTCAAATTAACACTCGTTCAGGTGCAGGTTGAAGACAACCTATTCAATTTGACATCTCCCCACATCTTCAATATACTACCTCCAAACTCTTAAAGCTTCATGACTAACAATCCTACCCTCCAACTCACATTTTTTAATGTCAATGTCCTACCCCTCATATCATACGCTGACGAATTTTATTTCCCCCTCACTCTAGCTTCCTCTTACGCCTTCAAACAGATTTCTTCCAAATTTTTAAAGCGAGTCTTCCCTAAAACAGCCAGAATTATCGGGAACGCCTATTCCTAGCTAACCTCCTTCCGCTATGGTTCACCCGTCACTTACGAGTCATTTCTTTCCTTCATAAGATTAAAACTAGCTTAACACTGTCAGAATTTGCTCACTCTTGTCACCAATATGCCACAAGCCATAGCAACTCTTAATTCCAATCCAACCACACTCACAATATACTTAACAAAATCTATCTCTTTTCCAACGCCACAAGTGTATTCAACGCTCTTCCCGCGGATATAAAGCTCCTATCTTATCCTACTATTTAAAAAGGCGGCTCACAATTACTTTTTTAACAAATGCCTATGCGAGACGTCTGATTGGAAATGAAACTGGTTCCCGCTTAACCCATGACATTTCTTTTTATCCCTGGTCTATTATCTAGTTTAGAAGCGCGAAATCTCTTCTGGCTAGCATCTTCATTCAAATATTCGCCTCTGATTCTGAAATTCAAATATGGACTCACAGATACAATTTCTATTCCCATTTTTATTATACCGCATCCAAATATAGAATACTGTGCCATAATTTTCTCTAATAAATCTCTTGTTTTGTTTCAGAAAACAATCGGAAACTCGAAAGCCTACGAGATTATTTGACGGCATCCATCGGACGCACGATTCTCTACGCCTTCCATCAGAACGAACTATCACGAAGTTGTTTAAAGGACTTTTCTTTCTCAAATCCTTCCTCCCCTATGGTTAAATACTTTGCTAGTCACAATTACATTCAACTTTACATATCCTACTTTTGATTTGTACCTCATCATTTGAACAGTTGGGCCTGTTGGCCTTTGTTGCCAAATAAATGTATTATTATAGAATAGAATATTTTTATTTGGATTCAAACTACACATGTTCCATTAAATAGACAATTATATTGGAAAATCTCTCTAGTTATGATATACGATATATCAACATCAGAAAATTCAGCAGTAATATCACTGCATACCTTATATCAATTTTGATACAGTTATTATGATAAAGGAAAAAACGGTCTTTTAATTAATCGCATTTGTACAATAATTGATTATATAAATATTTATCATCGAAATTCACAGGCATGATAATAGGAAAAATTAAGTTATAATTCGAGTGTAACGTTATGCAAAAATGAGAATCATGACTAGCAATTTATTATATGTAGTGTTGACCAGTGTTGAGCCCCCTAACCTATACGTGTCTGTAAGCCCCATAGATGCCAGATCGCTGGAAGTCCTAAAATTCACAGTAGAGTCTGATATGCTTATATTATTGCTTGTGTCATTTAAATTCAAGTCCGCTATGTCCTGCACTAACTTGCATGTGTCCTCATACTTAATATCGGTAACCATGATCAAATGTTTTAATAATTAAATTGACACTTACAATGGCAAATGGAAGGTGAGAGTTGGACAGCTTCAATCCCAGCAATAAATCTGTTTTGATGTGTACGTGACCCACAAATAAAACAATTATACCTGTTCCAAGGCTCCTCCTCAGGGCTATATTGTATCAGAACACAAGGCAAGAATTGGAAGAGTATATTGTAAATTGTTGTAATCGTTTATAATGGAAAGAAATGTTAAAATGCAGCAGACCAAAATTTTAGAACCAGACAGGAAGCGAGATACTCAAAAACTGAAAATAGCGCACAATTTTAAAAATCAAGTATTTAAAAAAAGAATGTTCTGGAAAATAAAAAGAAAAAATTCTTTTTAAATAAAGTTGTTACAATCAGCTATGGTGGTTTAAATTTATCATTCAAGGTCATTTTATATAAGGCGGAGGATTCAACATCCTCCACATACACCACCTTCTCAAAAAAAGAGAGGAACGACTAATAGTAGATGTAATCATCGTTCTTCGGCTGACGATGTATTCTTCCAGAACGTTTTGTGCATACTGGCGCCCCTGACGTCGTCATCTCGCCCGGTATAACATTCGCTGGTTCTTCAAAATCATCTGGTGTCGACAAATAGTTTTCATGCTGTGATTCAGTAGAATAGGATTTTGCTATGTTAGACAACGGTTCTTCCGAGTACTGCATTTCATTATGTGTCTGCAAGATGGGATTGCACACCTCAGATTCGCCCATGGAACGGTCATTCGACGCATCTTTTAATTCGGTCACACCGTCAATCCAGATAAACTGGGGAATACAGCGATCCAACGTAACACAATCCTCAATGCCATTTATTTCTATGATGACATTCTTGTCAGTCATCTTCTTGACCTTGTAAGGTCCTTTGTAAAATGGTGTTAGGCAGTTCTTCCTATTCTCATTAGTTATATATACATGCGAAGCCGATTTTAAATCGGAGGACACATAGCATTTAGTTTTAGGTTTTCTAGTCTTGGTTGGGGCCAAACGACACATCTTGTCTCTAAGTGCTCCTACAAACCAATCTACATAACTAGAAGCCCAATCAAGACTACTTGGAGTTTCTATTAGAAGATCTCCAGGCAAACTTAATGGTTCTCCATAAACCAATTCTGCTATGGAAGTTCCTAATTGTGCCCTATATCTGTTGCGCATGGCGAGTAGTACTATAGGAAGATCGTGTATCCAGCTTGTTCCAATAGTACACCTTAATGCAGCTTTCAGTTCACGATATAGCCTTTCTACCATCCCATTTGCTCGTGGGTTATACGCGCTAGTATGAATTATAGTGATTCCCATGACGTTGAGAGATCTTACGAAAAGCTCTGACATAAATTGACTACCGCGATCACTAGTGACCTTTTCCGGAACACCATACCGCGATATCCAATTATGTAGAAACGCGAACAAAACTTCTTGCGCTGTCATGTCTTTTAAAATCGCCACTTCAAATTGACGGCTAAATCTATCTACCATGGTCAGCAAGTATTTGTTTCCGTTTACTTTAGGCATCTCAACAATGTCTATGTGTACGTGTCTAAACCGTCCATTTGGTATTCCAATGTTCTTTATCTCGGTTCTGGTATGTCTCCACACCTTACAGGTTTGACACTTGGCACAGGCTCTTACCCATATCCGTATGTCTTTAAACATGTGCGGTCATACGTATCTGTCGTTGATCAATCGAATGGTGGCTTCAATGGATGGATGACCCATGTCATGCAACACTTGGATAATCTTGGCCCGTAACTCCAATGGCACATATGGTCGTGGTTGACTTCTAGATGTTTCGCATAACAACCACTTGCCACTTATGAGCTTACGAACATATCCTGGTCTTTTAGATAATACTAATGTAAAGGGATCCGATCCTTGCGCTTCCTCGATTTGACTAACGAAATCGTTCATTGATTCATCTAAATTTTTTAATGGACCTTGAAATATCAGCTCGACATCAGCTTCATTCGGTCGGCTAAGTGCATCGGCCACCACATTCTCCTTACCAGCAATATGAGACACAGTGAAATCGAACTCTGCTAACCGTGTTATTTGGGAATTTACTCTACGAGAGTAATTAAGCCTAGCTGTCTTACCAAGTATGCTAATCAATGGCTTATGATCGGTCAATAACTTAAACTTGTGACCATCTAAGTAATGCTCGAAGTGTATCACTGCTGCATACACTGCTAGAAGCTCTTTACCAAACGTATCATAACGTTTTTCTCGATCATTAAGCTTACGGCTATAAAACCCAATCGGTCTTACTACGTCCTGATCTCTTTGCTGTAGCACTGCCCCTAATGCAACATCTGAGGCATCTGTGATTAGTTCGAAAGGTTTTTCCCAATCTACAGGTGCTAATGTGGTTACGTCACTTAACATGTCCTTGACCTTTTGGAAATTTTTTCGGTCTTCTTGACTCAAGTTTATAGGCCAAGACTTCTTGATCGTGCTCTTTTCACGAGTGAGATGGCTTGTTAACAATCCAAGAATTCCGGCTAGACCTGGAATGAATCGACGATAATAGCTGATCATACCCAAGAACCTTCGCAACTGGCGTACGGTTCGGGGTTCCGTTACGTCCTTAATAGCTTGGACCTTATCTTCCAAAGGTTTAATTCCGTCTTTGGAAAGTATATGCCCAAGGTATTTAACTGAAGAGCAACCTATATTACTCTTATTAGGTTTGACCACTAATCCATATTGTTCCAGCCTGGTCAAAACCGTTTCCAAATGCGTACGATGTTCATTTCGGGAGCGACTAAAATAATTATGTCGTCTATATATACTCTCGCAAATGGACAATTCTGAAGGATTTCTTCAGCCAAACGCTGGAATGTCTGACTGGCATTTTTCAAACCAAAAGGCATTCGAAGAAATTCATGCGATCCCCCTCCTGGAAATCTGACTGCGGTGAGTGGTATCGAACTTTCTTCCATTGGTACCTGATAGTACGCTTTCTGGAGATCTAAAGTTGAATAAACCTCATATCCCATTATATCTCGGAGTAAGGTACTCTGGTTAGGGAGAGGATAAGAATCACCCTTCGTCACTGAGTTTAATAGACGATAATTCCCACAAACCCTCCATGGACCCGGTTCACATTTGGGAACTACCACTATTGAGGAAGCAAAATTGGAATTTGACCTTCTACAAATCCTCACTTTGCGCAATTGGTGAAATTCGGACAAAGCAACCTGTTGCTTGTGTTGTGTCAATGGTTGAGCCTTTGGTGAACAAGGCAACGGAGCCACCAATTCTTATAGGTGTTCTACTCCTGTCTTCAGACATATCCTTTTGCCACTGAAAGGTTGAAACACTGCTAGGTGCTTCTCGATTATATCGGCAAAGTCATGTGCGACTGTTGGACGAAGTAAGAGGACTGTTCTAACTGCCGACACGTTAGACTCAGTATGTGTTGATGTCCCTACGCCTTCTGCGATAGTCCTGGCTATGGGGTCTAATGTCAGCTTAAAATGGGTCAAGAAATCCATGCCAATGATATGGTCCTTGACATCGGCTACTAGAAAATTCCAACGGAAGGAAGATTTCTGGCCTAATGTTACCGACATTTCTTTCATCCCTTTTACTTCAATTGGACTACCGTTAGCGGCCCATAGTTGATAATCAAATGTGGGGCAATCTGCTTCCACCACGTCTGACCTAACTATGCTTACCTCAGCACCCGTGTCTATGAGAAATTCTAATCCGGATAATTCATCCTTAATAATGAACTTTTTGCTGGACAATCCGGCAATGTTTTCAAGATACCCGCTTAGTGAGAATCGGACTATCTTGCCTCCTATCTCGGTGCTATTTGTACTAGTCGCTTCTTTTTCTTTGAATATGCCTTTTAAAGGCATATCTGGGAGCCTTTGCAATGGAACCCCCCCTACGGCTCCAACTAGCGGGGGTTGTTCCCTTTTCCCGGTGACGGATTCCTCTCAACCGGTTCTGTGCTTCCTTTCCATGTGGGTCCACCTAATCGCGGGTAATTACAATTTTCGCCTTGGCACTTTGCACTGCGTCCGTATTCGCAATGTGCCTTGCACCATCCGCGTGGCCCTTCGAAGCGTTGACGCGAGTGACTCCTTCGACGTCTATTATACCTATCCTGACTCTGAAGTTGTGCAATATCACTACGCAAGCTAGCAACTTCTCTACATAAGAAACGCAAAGTTTCTTGTATAGCCAGGTGGTTTTCGGTATCTGCCCTGATCTGGCTACCTGGCTGCATCGTTACAGAATCTGCCATTACAGCATGTACTTGTGGTTCTTGCTGTTTATACACGCCGTCTAACCCTCTGAGTTTTGTTGGCCAATCTATGTTCATTGTGTCAAATACTTCCATTGTTGTTCTGAGCCTAATTGGTAGCTCAGCTGTAAAAATGGAGTTGACTACATCTCTAGATATATTCAACCTGGAAGCTTTTGTGCAAAGGCGTTCGTAAAATTCGGACAGCAGTTGACGCCTCATTTTTTCCAAGCGTAATAATTCGCACATTTGCTCTGATCTTCCAGGCTGATATCTCTGTTGAATTTCTGCCATTAATAACTCAAATGCATTATACGGCTTTTCTTCTACAGTTCTGTTTCTGAAATTTTCCAAAGCATTTCGGAAATTTTCAGGCAATGCCATCCATGCTGCAACAAATTTCTCCATAGGGTTTACGATATTATAAGCACTGAATATCATTTGGGCATCTCCTACCCAACTTGAATGTTTTTCTGACTTATACTGTGGTAGACTTAATATTCTTGGACTGGCGCGGTCGCCAAATTTTGTTGAGGCCCCTAACCTATTCGTGTCTGTAAGCCCCATAGATGCCAGATCGCTGGAAGTCCTAAAATTCACAGTAGAGTCTGATATGCTTATATTATTGCTTGTGTCATTTAAATTCAAGTCCGCTATGTCCTTCACTAACTTGCATGTGTCCTCATACTTAATATCGGTAACCATGATCAAATGTTTTAATAATTAAATTGACACTTACAATGGCAAATAGAAGGTGAGAGTCGGTCAGCTTCAAACCCAGCAATAAATCTGTTTTGATGTGTACGTGACCCACAAATAAAAAAATTATACCTGTTCCAAGGCTCCTCCTCAGTGCTATATTATATCAGAACACAAGGCAGGAATGGGAAGAGTATATTGAAAATTGTTGTAATCGTTTATAATGGAAAGAAATGTTAAAATGCAGCAGACCAAAATTTTATAACCAGACAGGAAGCGAGATACTCAAAAACTGAAAATAGCGCACAATTTTTAAAATCAAGTATTTAAACACAGAATGTTCTGGAAAATAAAAAGAAAAAATTCTTTTTAAATAAAGTTGTTACAATCAGCTATGGTGGTTCAAATTTATCATTCAAGGTCATTTTATGGGCGGAGGATTCAACATCTTCCACACCAGCAAGATGTTATAAATATAATATTTCAATTTAATAATACCAAATGTGGAAATAAAAATTTCAACAATGTGTGTCATTATTAACCATTATTATTATTATTATTATTATTATATTATTGTTGTTGTTGTTGTTGTTGTTGTTGTTGTTCTTTTTGTTGTTGTTGTTGTTCTTGTTGTTTTTTTTGTTATTACTAATTGACAAGTGTGCCATGTTCAAATGAGATATCTTGAATAAATTATTGAGAGTGACGCAGCTGACCAGTTTGAAATATCATCATCAATTTAACTAAATCATGTTTATTACACTCAGACGGTAAATGATCTGGAATCTGAGTGGTTTACGATAGATTGTAAATAATAATAATAATACTAATAATAATAATAATAATACATTTATTTGACATCAAAGGCCAACAGGCCCGACCATTGAAATAAAAAATTACTGGTAGGATATATGGAGGTGAATGAAAAAGTGACTATTAAAGTATTTAATAGCCTGGGTGAGGAGTTGTGAAAGAGAAATATTTTCATCAACTTCATGATAGTTTAATCTGGTGAAAAATAAAAACGAAATTACATTTGACTAGATAAAATCAAATGGAGTTCAGTCTATGAAGTGTCCGAGCATCAATGCGGGGTAGGCTGGGTCTGAACAGATGAATTTGAATGTGGAATCAAAAATGATGGCGGACCGGAAGCAGACGTTGACCGATGAAGTCCATTGGCGCGATATTGAATTTCTGAAGGGAAGTATTGACCAGGATGGAATCGACTAGCTTAATACAAGTGTGTTGTGTAAGGATCACTGGCGTCCGTTGAACGAGGTTATGACTGATGGAAGACAAGAGAGAGTCGATGCCCGATGCAAACCGTTCAGTGGACCAGCGGGGTTTTTGAGTTTCCGGTCTTCCGTTGAAACAGAAAGGAAAAGGATTGGATGAGCAAAACTTGGTAAAGTATCCGCTATATGGTTATGATAAAATGAAACATGAGATTAGAAGTGGTATCAGGGAGTCACGATTGAGAGATTTAAAACCGGAGGTGAAGAGTGGAAATTAGATGACAGCCAGAGGAATTTTGCCCTCCAAAATCAATACAGAGTATAGCCGGGGGTATAAGAAATGTTATGAATTAAAAAGGAACCAATTTCGCTTCTAATTGGTCTTTTCACAAAGAAATTTGTTAAGGAAGTACTTGTGGGCCGCCTTTTAAATTTGTGCTGGGGTAGAGGCTTCATGTCCGTGGGAAAGGAGTTGAAGACACTAGTGGCTTCGGAAAAAAATAGATTTTTAATATGTAGTTAAGACATGGTTAGATTGGATAGAAGAGTTACTAGAACGTGTGGCGTATTGGTGACTTGGGTGAGCAAAATTGGACAGTGATAGGCAATTTGTGATCTTATGGATAAAAGAAATGACTCGAAGTTGACAGGTAAACCAAAGCGGTATAAGTTTTGCCAGGAGAAAGCGTTCCCTATAATTTTGGCTGTGGGGGAAGACTTGCTTTAGAAATCTAGAGGATATCTGTTCGTTGGCACACAAGGAGGCGAGATTGAGAGGACAGTAGAATTCGCTAGCATATGAAATGAGGGGTAAGACGTAGACCTTGAATAGTGTGAGTTGGCGAATGAGGTTGTTAGTCTTGAATCAGATCAGACGGGCCCATTTAAAGAGTTTGGAAGTAGTGTGCTTAAGGTTTTAGGATAATTCTAAGGATTTTGAAAAATAAATACCAAGGTGTTTGGTCGAATCTATTATTTCACTATCGAGGGGATAATTTGCAACCGAGAGAAAGCAGAATGAGTTGCAGAAAAGTTTCATTAAACGAGTCTTGGCGGTGTTTATTTTGAGTCCGATACTGCTGAGCTGCGAGTGGATCGAGGATAAAAGCTCCGATATAAGGGTAAGGAAGGATTGGATACTGTGGGGTTACTGAATACTATGACCATGTCATCCGCATATTTAAACAGCTTGAAAAGGTTGTCTTCAACATGTACCTGCGCGATTGTTAGGTTGAAAAGTATAGTACCAAATACAGAGACCTGAGGAACTCCAGATCGGACAAGGGCTGGTCTCGAGTGACTATTTCCGATATTTACAGTCGCGCATCGTTTTCAGAGATAGTAACTGATAAAATTGAGGACATTGCCGCAAATACTGCTTCTAAATAAGGCGGATTCAATTGATAAAGATGAAAGAAAATCAAAAGCCTTGGATATATCCAGATAGAGGAGAGTGTATTCATGACCCTTGGAGAAGGAGGAGTAACAATGATTAAGAACATTAACTAAGTTGGTGGAAGAGAAGCCGCCATTCAAGAAGCCATGTTGATCAACGAGGCGATAGAAGTTTTCCTGAGAAATAATGATGGGGTTGATTAGGTTCTATAAGACACTGTCAAAGATTTTGTTGAAAGACAGGGACAATAGTTATGGGGCTAAGATCTTTGAATGAGGAAATTGACGAAGTGCCATTTTTTGGAATAGGAGAGATCATCGAATTAAGCCAGTCTGGGGGAAGATAGTTAGTTTCGAGGCAACGGTTGAAAACATCAGCAGCTAGAGAGAAGACATTCCAGCCAAGAAATGCAATCATGCTGACCGAGACACCATATTGATCGAATTGCTGTTTAGATTTAATTTCCTTATTTGCTTGGGCGACGGAAGCCGATGAGACATTGGATCAGCGTAAGTTTTCAGTGTCTCCGTTGTCTCACATCACAGCAGGCGGAGTGGGAGTGTAAAAGGAGTCGAGGAGATAAGTCAAATAGTTGTCGGCGATGCAGGAGTCGTCCGACTAAGAGAAGATAATATACGAGGTTTTGAGCTTTTGCAACAAATTTTGTTAGATGACAGCGAACTTTATTCGGGGGTTAGGAGCTGAGCGTGTGCGTCTTTTGATGTGGAGCGCTTGTTTGTTGATAGCCTGTTCAATGTGCCCATCGATACGACTTATTTCGAGGACGCGAGCAAGTGACGATGTGCGTAGTCGAGAGTTGTGTGCAAGGTTGTCGAGTGCCTTAAATAAAGTATTCCATTTATTCGTCGCGTGTACGTGTTGAATAGAGGTGGCGGAATTAAATTGGTAGGATAACATGTTATGGAATTCGAAAAAGCATGAGCCGAAGTTGTTTGGAAGAAAGAGGTCCCTCCAGTTAACGGCGTCACAGAGTCGGCAAAATTCTTCCTAGTTAGTGATTTGCGTGAATGATTGGGTGTCTTCTATAGGGATAAAGGATAAAAGAGGGATGAGTAAGGATACCTGAGGACACAGTCCCGTTGGTTGTTCCTCCGGGTAGGAAAATGCTTGAATATATTTAGCAGATTTTCCGTAATAACTCGATGCAGTGGGTGGCTTTCAAAAATTAGATTTTATTAGTTTACCATGAGAAGGTCGAGGTCACCCGCAACGACGTACCTGTCGGACTGCTGAGAAAAATTGGATAGAAGTTGATTCCCGCTAGTGTTGTAGATGATTGAGTGATTGAAGGGTCTGTAGTCAACACAGGTAGATATACTTTGGTTATGGATCTGTAGCTGAAACGAGAAAAATTCCAATCCTAGAGAGCTCGATGTCGACAAAGGTTTTGGCATAAGAAAGGATCGGACATAGGCAGCCAGTGGACCTCCATGGAAGTGAATCTTGCTCGAGACACAAGTCGACTTCATCCTAGTTAATACTACCCTACAAAAATTCAGTATCCGGTCCGCTATCTCTTTCAAACTCACATTCAAATTCGTTTATCAGACACCAGCCTACTCCGCATTGATGCTCGGACCCTTCGTGAATTGTACTCCAGTGGAATCTCTCTTTTTCACCAGATCGAACTATAGCGAAATAGATGAAAGCACTTTTTATTCTCAACTCCTCCTTCCCCTGTGATTAAATACTTTGCTAGTAACAATTTTATTCATCTCCACATAAACTTCCTTTGATTTGTTATTTCAATGGTTGGTCCTGTTGGCATTTGTCGCCAAATGAATGTATTATTATTATTAAAAGATTTTTTAGAATAGAATAGAGTAGAATAGAATATTTGGATTCAATCCACACATGTTGCATCAAAGAGACAATAATATAGGAAAATGTAAAATATAAAAAAGATATCACATCACATATATATGTGCAATTAGTCTCGTGACGATAAGTAAATCTTACTAGTTGTACTGTACAATATATCAATATCATTAAGTTCGGCAGTAAAGAGTTATAGATTCATCATCAAAAATAAGAAAAATTAAGGTATATTATGCAAAAAGTCAGAACTATGACTAAAAATTTATTGTATGTATTGGTGATTATTAAGATTATATATTTCAAACATTTCAATTTTAATAATACAAAATTTAGAGATAAAAATCTCAAGAAGTTATGTTGATGATAACAATTATTCTTGTGTTTTATTTAACAATGAGAAAGTATAATCATAATCAAAATTAAAAATATCAGCAGGATTGTAGACTTGTAGAGGCCCCTAACCTATTCGAGTCTGAGAGCCCCATAGATGCCAGATCTGCTATATTCATCTCCGCAATATCCTGCACTAACCTACTTGTGTCCTCAAATTTAATATCGGTCTCCATGTCTTGTTAGTTTAACAATTAAATTGACACTTAATGTTAGGCAATCGGAATGCGAAAGTTGTATTGTAATAATTCCCGAACAAATAATCTGGAAGAAGATATACGTGAACAACAGAATAATCACATTACCTGTTCCAGAACGTCCCTTTTCTGTGTGATATAATATCAGAACAAAAGGCAATTATAGTAGGAATATAATGTTGAGATGTATTCGTGTTACTACAGAATAAAGGTTAAAAATGCAGCAGACGAATAGATGGTTAGACCAGTCGAGGTGCGAGACACTCGAAAACTGAAAATGGTGCACAATTCAAAATCAAGTATTTAAAAAAAGAATGTTCTATAAAATAAAAAGCAAAAATTCTTTTTAAATACATCAGTTAATATTATTTTACATTTGGTGGAGGATTTATCTTCCTCCACATACACCACCTTCTCAAGAAAAGACGGCACGTAATAGACGTAATCATAATTCTTCGGTTGAAGTGGCACTCTTCCAGAACAAGTTGTGCATAATGGCGCTCCTGAAATCGTCATCTTGCCCGGTACAGTTTTTACTGTGTCTTCCATATCATCTGGTTTAAATATATCAGTTAATATTATTTTACATTTGGCGGGGGTTTTATCTTCCTCCACAGACTTTTTCTAGTTCAGTAGATAAAAATTTAAAAGAAATCTTAGATGGAGGCGTTTCTCTAAGCCTCTTTTTCAATTGGTTGGAAATTTTGTAAATTTTCGAAAAAGAGAATAACTTGCTCGCAACGTTCCCCTCCAAAGGAGGAGATATTGCCAAATTTTAAGAACTAGTTTCAACTACATGACGCATTCTTACTGGATTCATATAGGCAACAGTCCACTGCTTCAAATTAAAACTTTTATGCAATAGTACGTCCTCCGAAACCATAAAGTTTGCTGCCAATACCGCACACTCAACATAGGTCTACGACGTGAATTTTCCCACAACTTCATCATTATTAGACAAACCCTTTTTAATGGATTCCAAGTAGCGGCAGCATATTCTAGTATCGGTCTAATCCATATTATATAAATTTAGAATTTTATGCCATTCGATAAGATATTTCTATTTATTAGTGCCCATCTGTTCTTGGCACTGCCTACTATTCTTTAGAATAAAATAGAATAGAATTTCGTTCAATATGTCTCCCAGCTGAAGCTGTTGATTCTTTTTTAGACTAACTTGATTTTAAGTTGCGAAAATTTTCAATGATAAATACTTATGACAAACTTGAATAATCATCTTGCATTTTTAATATCCGTCACGGTATATGTTTTAAATATCTCGTAATGAATTTGAGATCAACACGCGTTTATTTAATTGGGTCCTGGAGTTATTGTTTATTTGGTTCTCATAAGTTTTCAACTATATAGAAAATATGAAATTATAAACTTTAGTATATTGAATAATAAAAGTAGATTCATTGTAATAAAATCCTTTATTTCAATGCAAATTAGTTTTTTTTACTTAAAGTTTATTCAAGGTATTCATTACGTTATTTTTTATTTTGTACATATTTTGGTTTTAATAATTTGTTCTTGTGTATATATTAACCGTGCCACATTTCTATTCAGTTCGTTTTACAGTTTCAAACTAAGTAAACTTTTCTAGATCTTTAATAACTGTAATTCTAAAAGTACTTTAAAATTAAAGATAAATGTGCTTTATGTTATATTTTGTGTTTACGTTATTACTAAATTCATAACAATTTTTGCATCATACAACAGACTAAAATTTTAATAACTTTGTGATTAATTATATTAATAATATATTTTTGTCAAAGTAGACAAATCCAGCTTAATTTTTGTCTACTATTACTTATAAAAGAATGAAGGAGAAGAAGTTGAAAAAAATTTTCACCGTAAAACGCGTATCTAAATTTCTGAAGCTATTACAACTCATGAGTAGTTATGCAGAGTTATCCTGTAGTGCAGTTGCTGTCAGCTTACCATATTCTGTTGATTTGAAGCGAGGTGCAGGTTATGCCATTATTTCATTCGTTGCGGCTACCGGATCTTGTTCTAGCTTTTGGTTTTTCTTCCGTCTTTTTAAGTGTGCATTGGCATCAAAACTACCTGGTATATTTCTCGTAAGTCCAATCTTTTCTTTTCATATCATTCATAAAAGTTTATATGTATAATTAAACATGGATTTTAAACAATAATAAGATCAAATAAAATACATTTCAGCACATAAATCACAAAAGTCTGGGTGGTTCGGCTACGTAGAATTCTGGATTTTTTATTCGGCGAACGTTTTATTATCTTTCACTCCTTTTGAGATTTTTTTATTTCACTGTGTTTAATTCACACATCAATTTTATTATAATCTAAGGATTTATTTTTCTTATCTGGTTTATACATCAATACCATGTGCTTTCCATATTGTTTTTTTACGATCGCTTTTTCCACGATAGTCTAATATCTTTTCTCCATTGCTATAGAACTAGTACTCAATCGTCTTTAGACACTTTTGTCATAACCCTAAGTCAAGTAGTCACTCTGATCTCTAAAGTTTAGTGGATGAAATTTTTTTATATTAAGCGGCCTTGTTGAGTGATCTTCATGCTTTCACTTCTCTACTGTACCTTTTACGCTTAACTGACAAATTTGTTTTCTGCGGCTCTTGCTCTATTAACTAAAGAGAGCCACAAAGATGCCAACCCGTATCAATCGTGATTTATCCGTAGGATTCTATTATTTGCTGGTGGATGTATGAGCTGGAGCTTAAATGGTTAAAATTTTCTTCCAGATCTTTCAGACTCATACCTGTGACTTTTTTTAAACAAGTCATCAGTTTCCTCGAATTTAGGATTAGCCTCTAAATATTTATATAATTAAGTAGTATGCAATAGGATTGTGTACTTTATACGAAAAACTGCACAACAAATGTACGATCTAGAAAGAAATACGACACGAACTATAGAATACTAAAATTGCCTGTTCATAACCGTTCCAAATATGCTAGAATTAGACATTAACCTTGTGGTAGCAAGAGTATATTGTGCGGATTAATATAATGAAAGTGGTAAAAGATACAAGTTGCCACTAAACTTAAATGGAGAAACTATCCAAAATCAGGCACAAAATAAATAAAATAAATTAAATCCCAATTCAGAATTATAAATACTCGAAAGGATTTAAACAAAGAAAGTTCTACAGTCTAAACAAATATTTTTCTTTTTTAGTAATACTAGTTTCAATTAACCACGATAGTTTAAATTTATGAATAGGATTTTAATTTATATTTGTCGGAGGAAATATCTTCCTATACACCTAAATAGACTGGCAAAAGATGTTGCTCTACGCAACTATTGTACACAAAATTTATTTATTCTGTCTCCGCACTTAACCTCTTCTTTGTAAAAGCTGGCTTCACATAAGATCAGACTATTGAATGAAAATTTTCGTCGGCTAAAAGTTTTTTCGGTCAGAAAACAATGTGATGCCGTTCTACCAACGCACAAAACGCTTACCAATGCCGAGTTGGTCAATTTTAAGTCTCGATCAATTTGAGTATCTTAATGGAAGGTCAAACTGCGGCGTGACAAAAACTCCTTAAAAATGGCAATTCATAAAGCTGCTATCGTTTATTTGTCGATTTGTACCCTCTCTAATATCAAGGTTACTTTCTCTGGCTAGACTAATTCTTAAATAATATGTTATACTTTTAGGTTTGTTCTTAGGAATTTTGCACCACCTACCCCTATTTTGTTAAGTTTCTCATGCTTTGAAGGCTGCGTTTCTCAAATTACTTTCATTGCGAGTTCGTTAGCTCAACTTTGCCAGCGTTTTCAAAGCTTTAACGCCGTGGTTGACACCATCGAAGACCAAAAATTTTATAGGTGGTAATTACGCCAGAGCACTATGATGCGTTAAATTCTCTGTTCCTACTTAATATCCTGACTGATTTGGTGCCTTCTTAACAATTCTATAACATAAAAAATTATCTAGAATAATAATAGTTGCGAAAAAATTTAGAAGCTCAGCAGTTGATCGAACTTCTGACACATTTCGTAGATATTCTATTTCCTATAAATTCTCTAAAGCCCTTCGTGATAGCGCAACCATTTCTACAGTAATGTTTTAGGTTTTCAATAAGAATAGCCTTTCACATACATCGCTTTGTCTGCCCAACGTTTGGAGACCTGCACCACTGTCTAGTTCTGAAACCTTGCAAAATGTTCAACCTCCCTTTTCGAAAAACGAAAAGCATTTGCTCCTCAGTGGCTGGAGATCCATCACGGTTTTCATCCCACACTGGCACTTCTGTTTATGTGATTAACCAGCTTGCACCATTTCACAAGTATAATATCTATTCTCCTGATAATTTTTCAATAAGTTCTAAAATTGGAGGTCTCTCGCACATAAATTTAATCAATTGCTGACGTTTTCTTCTTTGAACGAGCTAGAAACCTGCTTGCTTGTTGAGCATTGTGCATGACGTTAATTTCTATTTCGTCAATGATTATTCCTTTCTTTGAACTGACAGGACTGTCGCCGTGGTAGCGGGTTAGCAACGTATATCACACCATTTCTCAATACTAAAGGCCTGGATACCTCCAACTCTGAGAAATTGTTTTTCTTTACCATCCAGTTGACGATATTGTATAAAAACTCTGTCGTTCTGTATAATTTACATGTCTCCTAATCTTTTAATCATCGATTACACCCGCGGAGTAAAAGTTTGTTTTTTCTTCACACAACCGTCTAATATGTACATTGGTTTGGGCGACTTTAGACTCCCCAACGTCAATTGGATTAAACTTGTCTAGGAAACCCACAAGCTGCTGTGGTTTTTAGCTGCAAATTTGCAACATCAGTTCTGGCACATCTCTGCGCGTGGCCAAATCAACTTGAATTTATCCTCTCTAAAGAAACGGTGATTTATATTCATCGTTGAGAGATCATTCTAATCTTGATCACTGCCATGTACCCTTTTTATTTCCCTTTTATCCTCTGCTTCAAAGGAGACCATTGAAATAACCAGAAATTTTATAAACTGGAATTAATTTAGTCAAATTTGCGAAGCTATAACATAGAGTAAACTGATCACATCTTAGAGCATATCTCCCAGTTTCTCCTGGGTCCATGAGACATTATTTTACACTTAGCCTCTGTCATATCTAATTAACTCAAATTTTACGAGAACATAATTTAATACAAACACGCGCTTATTTATTACAACGCATTGATGGAATTATTCGGCTAACAATAAACGATCATGCGTCTAGCGTCGAAAGGCGCATTCAATCAAATTCTAATTCTAGCTGGCAATTCGCAATTATTAAGAACCAAATGTATTATTATTCAAAAGAATTGGATTTCTAATTCATTTGCTCTGCTGACTACAACTCAAAAAATGATTATCTGAGCTATCTTACTGTTTACTACGCTACATTCTGTAATTTGACAGTAGCCATAAACGACGGTGACACCAGAAGTCTGCACAAAATTCATGGTTGCTCAACAACTTATATTCTTGCATTTCCCAGATTCATCATGCCTTATCTTCCTTTTTAGCCTCTGTCACATTTATCTAGCATATAAAAAATTTAAGCAGGCTGGAAACACATTTTAAGGCTTACGTAAACATGGAATGTAATTCACGATTATGCAACTCGACACAAGCCAGAGCTTTTGCATTTTGGGGTATTGATGATCACATTTACTAAAATGATAAACACGAAAAGACTCTGCGTCAAAAAACATATTTAAATAGCTTCAAAATCATGTCAGTAATTCTGAATTTTCTAAAGTCAATGATTCAATAAACCAAAAATAACAAAAATTAACTTTCCTTGCAGGATGACATCGGCTATGACATCGGAAATCTGTATTCCATATCCACTCCTCCTGCCGACATGGTCAATGTCATGTTCACCGAGTATGCATTTTTTCGACGTCTCCTGGCCATGGTTATTCAATTAAAAAAAACATTAAATCTGAACACCAAGTTGAAGATTACGGTGTTTCTGTTGGCATGATTGCTCTCTTAGGTTGAAATAACTTCATTCTAATTGCCAAAATTATCAATAGACGTCTTTAATTTACCTCTATACTCCAGAAGTGGCCTAATTCGATTATTTTTTTTATCTTAAAAGTTGTATTTCATCTATTTCCTCATTTAAGTCTCTATGTCATCTCTAGAGTGTGATTCACTTGAAGCGCTAAGACGACGTATGATAATTAAAGCAAATAACTTAGACATGACTGGAGTCATGCTTATACCACAATGACTATCGCACGAGTTACAAATTACTTTTTGAAGATAGGAATGATGTTCGACTTATTTTAATCAAATGATACGGTCACCCCATTGTATAAAATTGTTAGTCAATGATTTTAAAATTATATGGCTCTTATCCTTAAATAAATCCCGCACACCAATCATCAGGGTCTGCGGCTTGGGCATGTTTAAGAGATGGGATTGCATCCCGTATTTCTAACTCTGATAAACCTTTGAGTTTAACAGTCCACGTTGTTGATACAGGCGTGCTTTCGGGATATGGAACTGACGCAAAAGGATTCGAGATCGATTTTAGACTGTGCTTAAGTTGGCGTCTTACATTGCGACGAGCATTCATGTCACACAGCACCACGACTATATCTAAACTTCTTGCTCTATTTAGTAAAGAGATTTGTGCGGATAAAAATCGTCTTAACTTTTGTCTGTAGGGCCATTGTTAGGAATATATGCAGATACAACAAAAAAGCAAATTTGATTACGGTTTTTGCATTGATTTTAATACATGTAGTTAAATATTTCGCACAAAGTTGGCTATTTACGGCTCATGTGCTAATGGCAGTACTGAAGCCACATTTACCGGTTTGAGTAATTTCAGTAAAACAAGATATTTGTAGGAAATAACGCGTAATTAATAATAGTGACCCAGTTCTGGAATGCAAGTAGGATCCTGTATTCTGGTTTCAGATAAGATACATTGTTTAAAATAAAGCTAGTTGACATTTTTCAGCAATATCAAAATTGTTCACAGTTAACGAAATCTTTATTAAGTAAAGTACACATGATTCCTTTACGAGTAGTAGCCAAAAACCGTGATAATATTATTTTTTTTCTAGAGAAAGAGCCTGGCTTTTTCGTCGTGGATCGTGATGAGTATGCTTCTAAGATCAATTATTTGATTTCTGGTTCAAAATTTCAATTTGGCTTTAAGGTTAATGCACCGACGGATCTATCATATTTTCTACGACATTTAGAACACAAAAATTGAAGCGATTGGAATACGCACGCCTAGATTTTACTCTAGTCTGAAGACACATGCGTAGTATTCCCATAAGAAAAAATATTATAATGACAAATACGCTAAAGCAGCAATTGGCTTAATGGTTAGCTAACCGCTCCAAGCCGGT
This sequence comes from Eudiplozoon nipponicum, assembly GCA_029291075.1. NCBI lineage: Eukaryota > Metazoa > Platyhelminthes > Monogenea > Mazocraeidea > Diplozoidae > Eudiplozoon > Eudiplozoon nipponicum. Next base: position 51,964 of record JAQBSW010002012.1, on the reverse strand, counting down.
TGGTAGACACTCATCTATATACAGTTTGAAAGATTCCCTTAAAATTTAAAAGAAATGTTAACAAATTAAAAGTCAAATTCAGTGGAAATGTTTGTTCGATTAAGCAATCATTGGTTGAGCGGGTGGCTTTAACAAGTATTCAAATCAAGTTTGCAAGCTTGAAGTTAATATCAATCCAATTGTATTTAAGCAGTCATCAAATAAAATAGTAAAATTCCCGTCAGTCACACGTACTGACGCATTTTGACCTACCATGATCATTATCATAGCAATACGGCAAACTAACTAGCAAAGGTGAAACTACAGTCCATATATATGGAAAGCAAATTAGATATGCCGCTCTCATTTTTAGTAATCTTGCATACATTTACTGTACTCGAAATGACGGATACACAATTTCTATGCATTCACGAAAATTAAATTTTTGCAGCTTTTGCTACCGATATTTAAATAAAATATTTAGAAAATTATTTTTTTAAGGGTTTTTTTAACAATTCTTTAAATCAAGTTTGTGAGACTGAACTAAGCACCAAATCATGTATTCCTTTTGGACCATAAAGGCTGAAGAAATGGAAGAAGCATTCACGTAAGGGCTGTTCTAACTTTTTTGAACAGTTCCAAGAAATTACTATAAATGATAGTAACAACCATATAAAAACGGATAAAATAATTTATCTGGATAGGTGGGCAGCGTCAGTTCAAACAACAATATGGAATGTTAATCTTAAAAGTCCATCAGAGTTAATAATACGGAATGCAATACTATCTCTCAAACATCGCAAAACCGCAGACTCTGATGATTCGTTTCTGAGATTATTTAAGAATTGTAGCCATATAATTTTGAGAGCGTTGACTAGCATTTTCGTAATATGAGGAGACCGAATAATCTATAAATTTGAATCGACCATAGTTGCTATCTTCGAAAAGGCAATTTTAATTCGTGTGATAATCATTGTGGTATAAGCTTGATTCCAGTCATGTCTAAGTTATTTGCTTCAATTATCCTACGTCGTCTGAGCGCTTCACGTGAATCGCACATTAGATAAAAACAGTCTGTGTTCTGCTCAAAATAAGTTTTTATAGATAACATTTTATGTTAAGGAAAGTTCTTGAAAAGCAAAATTCATATTGTCGTCCCACAGTTGCCGTCTTTCTAGACTTTAAGGATGTATTTCACTCGGTGGATCGCGATTTATTATTTGATAATTCTGTCAAAAATTAGTGTGCCCACAAAATTTGTTAATATAATACGCACTCTCTGCACAAAAAACCCTGTTCGCGTTAGGGTCTACAGCAAATTAACGCACAAATTTACAGCCAGCAGTGTTGTTCTTTAAGGCTGTCCACTTTCCCACAATTTTTTAAAATTTTGTAATCGATGCTATTATGAATAACACTCTCCCTTGCGTTCGGGATGAAAGAGTTGAAGTTCTCCCGGACAGTAAACTAGTCGATCCTGACTATGCGGACGATATCGTTTTATTATTCGAAAATTGAGATTCTGCTCCAGCAACTTTGAATAGATTAGCAGACGTATTTCCGTCTTTTGGTATGAAATTCGCTCCCTCTAAATGTAAGACAATTTAATGGATCACCCACCACTCACTTATATCTGCGACTACAGAATGAATATCTAGATATAGTTAATAGGTTTACATACCTTGAGAGCTCTATCAATAACTCAGGCAATATGTCTGAAGAAGTGAGTATAAAAATCGTGAAAACGAGAGTGGCTTTTTCGAATCTTCGCCATTTATGGATAAAAGAGAGTACTTCACTCTGCCTTAAAGTTCGTGTTTACAGTACATCTGTACGCACAGTTTTATTAGACACTAGTGAGACTGCCCTTTATAGTTGATTTTACACGCTTACAGGCACTCAACCATCGTTGTTTGAGAAGCATAGCACACATTGGTTACCAACAACGATTAACCAACTTTGATAACCGTAAACTTATTTCAGATCTGCCAACAAGTGCACTCCGTTAGAAAAACAAATAAAGCTCCATCAACTTCGTTGACTCGGTCACGTTTTTGCGTATGCCATCAATAAGATTTCCCAGTAGAGCTCTGTACTCTCATTCAGCGCCAGATTGGAAAAAGAAACAAGGTTAGCAGATGTTGACAAGGTAGAAATAGTTGTAGTCACTTACATCCAAACTGTGTAGTATAGGACCCACTCCTTTGTCAGGTTGGGTTCCACGTGAACCCTCGTAACTTTCTTTTCTTAGTAGGGGAGAGCTAGTTTCAAGGATTCTTTATGTTTATGACGTGATACATTGTAACTCTTAAGAAAGCTGTATTGATGATGTTGCCTTACCTTAAAGCTGAGTTGGCCATAATGGTGTTGTGTTGAGGTTTAGTTTGCTCAATTCTGTCAGGCATCTATATAAATTTACTCATAGTAACTAGGTGCTCTCTCTCTCGTAAATCTCACGAATAATTATTATTTTTGTTGTTATTTATAAAAAAATTCTTTTTTTATTGTTTCGTTTATTATGGTTATATGATAGCAATACATAAGTTAATTTTGACTTTTGTATGGTTGTACATGATAATGATGATGACTTTAAACCATCGTTATCTATCATCAGTGTTTCGTTTTAAATCCGATAGCTGATTGAATAGCGATTTAAATTTTGTTTCAAGTAACATATGCGCTACTTTTCCAGAAATACAAAACAATTTTCATCAATTAGATCCTCGCTTTCTAGGGAAATTAGTTTCACCTTCGATAAATTAATAGCTAGTTTAAATTAACATTAATTGCACGGGCGGTGTTAACAATTATTTAAATCAAGGTTGTGATGTTGATATAAATACTTGTCCCATTATTTACATACTTTTGTCAGTATAAACTAAGCATCGTATAGTGTATAAAATGGCAATTCACCCAGTAGACCGGTTTCGTCTTTATTGAAGTAAATGTGCCCTGGTTTGAGCCTTGTCGTGGCAAAATCTCGACAGTACAGGATGAGTTCTCAAAAAGGACGAAACCTGTTAAATGGATGAATAACCTCTTCTATATTACACGATGCTTAGTTTAAACTGAAAAATGTAGGATAATAATGGGACATGTGCTTATATCAAGATCGCAAATTCGGTTTTAATAATAACAAGCTTGTTTGGATCTAGCGGTTTGTTATAAGCCGCATGCTTGCAGTTATTCAAAAACTTCACTACGACGAAAATTTGAAAACTTAATTTTGCAGACAGAAAATGTTCTTCAGAACACAAGACAGATCTTTCCAATGTGCCTGAATATGATTTATTTTCACGTCAGACCTTATTGCACAGAAAATTTCCAAGCAATTAGGGGTTCTCCAGTATACAGTATGCATAAATTTTTCAACTTCTCTGCAATGGAACGCAGAAAATTTAGAGTTATGCAAAAGTGTATTTAATAAGAACGAATTCCAATTTCTTTGCTAATGTACATCTCAATTTTCAAATTATATCACATATAGGAACAAATTTGCTCCGATTGTAATGCTTCAAAGGCACAAAACATTTATTAGCCAGTATGAATTTTAAATACACGTTTGAAATGTTACATTTGCGCTTCGGCTCCATCTTATCAACTGATTTACTGGAAACAGAACACTCGAATAAGATTTTCGTTAATAAAAATGCTCCACATAATACGTACACCAAAAGTAAATATCATTCCATAATTTCCAAAATAAAGAAACGTAATTGGGTAAAATTTTGTATAGAGCTTGCAAAGTTTCGGTAAACCATGATTTATGGTAATAACTTCGAAATAAGCAGGCACCAGCGCATAAGCTAATATTCCACTGCATTCTGCATCTACCATTATCTTTAATCGAAATTGTACCTGTTGACAATTAAACGAAGACAGATGCCGTGTGGGATTTATTTCGTGCATTTTGAAGCTCATTCTAGCTTGGTTAGTGCAAAATAAGATTTCTGTTTCACATGCACCAATGGTCAAACATCTTTTGTCTTGTGAAAATTATGAAATGCTAAAATTCTCATTTCAATTTTAATTAATGCTAAATGTGTTTGTATGCTTATCTACTTGGAGGTCATTGCAATAAATCGACGTTGTCCACAACCATGCTTACAAAAGTAATTTGCTGATGCTGTGGCATTATCCTAAAGCTTTCAAAGCCCCACGAGAAATGTGCTCAGTTACGTTTCTTATTTTTTAAACTATTTTGACTGGTTTATACTTTGTGTACATTGTGTATGTATGTCTTGTTTTTCTTAAATACAATAATTAATATAAATTGGAAAGCAAAACAAGATAGAAATATGTGAACATTGCGAGATTGTGAAAAACGGAAACCAATCAATTGCGTGCGTCACATCCAGTTCAAGCTCAATGCTTGAACTGGATGTGACGCACGCAATTGATTGGTTTCCGTTTTTAACACTCTCTCTATTAATAAACTAATAAATAAAAATAGATGTTTATATATATTTATACATATAATAATCAATAAAAAATAAATATGGATATTAAAAGACCATATTAGGATTAGAGACATTTGAATTACACTGTTGCTTATATTATAGCTATATATGAATAATTATGTATAGTTCTATAAACGTGGATGTTTATGTGTGTCGTATATATTTATATAAGGTGTGGTCAGAAATATATATAAAATCACATTATTGCTTATATTTAATTAAACGGATCTATAATTGTAATTGGGTTGTACATGTATATATCTGCATTTGATAACTTTATATAAGGTGTGTCAAAGATATTATATATATATAGATATATATGTATATATATGATTTATTTATATATATATATATATATATATATATATATATATCATTGTACCCTTCTTATGTGCAAAAAGAAAAGAAATTTTACCAGATATAAGAACATTTTCTTTCTCATGGTCTTCTCAAATATCTACTCATGAACATATCTTTATATATAAATTGGAAAGCAAAACAAGATAGAAATATGTGAACCTAGAGAGTGTGAAAAATAGAAACCAATCAAATTGCGTGCGTCACATCCAGTTCAAGCTCAATGCTTGTACGTGCTTCTTCTGCTTACATAAATCCGGCTGCAATTTTTTTTTATCCATAAGGCTTCGTATGTGGCTAGCTCCCTTTGTTTTTGCATTTAGTAATTAATTTGAATGCTATGTCTGGAGAACATACGTGCGTTGTTTTGATGATGTGTTGCGCAATAGCAGACGTGTATTCACCATTTGATTTAAAACAGGCGTTCAAGTTGCAATGTTCTCCCATTCGAGTAATTAACCGTCTGGTCGATCGGCCTACGTAAGTTGATCGACAACTTGCGCATGTATATTGGTAAATAATATTTGATATCGACATTAACGGCTGTTTCTCTTTGATTGCTGGTAAAGGCAAGTGTGTTACCCTAAATAACACTCGTAGTTTGGCTGCATTAAATGTGCGTGTCAATGCTGTTTCAACTTTCTTTTGTGCCATTCGGGAAACTGCATCCCCCTTAAATGGGATGTTTAGGTAGACGGTTTTCTTTTCTGGCCCATAGTACGTCTGTTTCTGGTTAACTCCCCTTTTAATAATTGATTCAATTAATTGTCTGGGATAGCCATTAGACATTAAATCGTTAATTGCTTTATTATATTCATTTTCTTTAGAATCTTGACTAACCAACCTGTCAATTCTTGAAAAGCAACCACGAACTGTTGATAATTTATATTGAAATGGTACAAAACTGCTGTAATGCAAATACTGTGCAGACCATGTTGGTTTATGGTAAATTGTTCTGTTTAATTTACCATTAGTTTCTTTCTTTAATAGTACATCTAGGAAAGGCAGACAGTCATCTTTCTCGTGCTCTGACGTGAAACCGATATTCTTAGGTGCTTTGTTGAAACTTTGAAGCAATGTTCGTGATTGCGACCTGTTTTTAAGTACAAGAAATATATCATCCACGTACCGTACTCGAATGAGCACATTTACTTTGTCACTCTTGAATGACTGTATTTTCTAGGCCCTAGAAAATCAAATGGTGAATACACGTCTGCTATTGCGCAACACATCATCGAAACAACGCACGTATGTTCTCCAGACGTAGCATTCAAAGTAATTACTAAATGCAAAAACAAAAGGGAGCTAGCCACATACGAAGCCTTATGGATAAACAAATTGCAGCCGGATTTATGTAAGCAGAAGAAGCACGTACAAGCATTGAGTTTGAACTGGATGTGACGCACGCAATTTGATTGGTTTCTATTTTTCACACTCGCTTTGTTCACATATTTCTATCTTGTTTTGCTTTCCAATTTATATATAAAGATATGTTCATGAGTAGATATTTGAGAAGACCATGAGAAAGAAAATTTTCTTATATCTGATAAAATTTCTTTTTGTTTTTGCACATAAGAAGGGTACAATGAATTTTATTAAAGCTCGCATTTCAAAAGAAAATAAAAATTAGCATAGTGTATAGAATCCGAGAGACTGAAATCAATTTGCAAATTTTGTAACTTCGTCTGCAGCAGAACCTGGAGAGTACTTGACGTGACTCCACTAAAGATGAAACCGATGTGCGGAATTAATTGCCTCTGCTACCTGTAGATAACATATACACACTCAACATCCTGCCATTAGACTTCACTTTAATATAGCATCAAAATGTGGCATGATACCTGTTGCATAAAGACAGATCGGGGTGGCTAGTTAGAATTTCAGGTCTTAAGAGATTTCAATGAGGTTACACCTAAAACAAAGACTAACTAAAAACAAAAGTTATTATATGACTATAAATTGATTGCATTGTACGGCAGGTGTCGTGCAATAAACATAAATCGAGACCTTTTTTCCGCCAAATCTAGATAACACTTGACGAATTCTAAGAATGGAGGAAATCGGTCTACTTGACGAAATAACATTGCTACATTACGCTATATTTAGCTTGTACTGACAATATATATTTATAAAAAATATATGTGTATATATATGTGTGCATAACCTGATTAAAGTCCTGACAATGGAATTACTGGCAATAACTGGATCAGTGCCTAATAGGGATGAGGCCATCTGAGTTAGTAAATTTAATTTTTAATTTCAAGCAAAATATAGTTTTTACTTTAGAATTATATATATATATATATATATATATATATATATATATACATATATATGTAAAGTTTATGAAATAATCCGCAAATATCAAATGTCAAAATATGTCATCGTGTGCAAAAGCTATCTTTGAAATCTCCGAAATCTTGAGTTATCTGAATGTGAGTTAATTACGAGTAGTGAATAACTTAATATCCATTGTCACTAATACATACTACAACACTGAATGATCCGCTTGTTTAATTAATTCAAATCTTAAAATTTCTGCTAATGTAAAATAACAATGGTCTAACACATAATTGCTGAAGTGATTCTATCTCTGAATCGCCGAATGTTGTAATATTCCCTATGCTTAATGCACTCGGAACAACCCATCAGTAATGACAACCCAGATTGGCCAGCTAAACCTCTCAAATTAACTGCGTTATCTTCCTCGGTTGCACTATCAATGCCTTAACAGTCATTTCAATATAACTAGATTTTATACCATCAGTGTAATATAAACACCTGACCCATTAATTACTTACATATGCCAGTATAAACTAAGAATTGTATAGTGTAGATAAGGCTATTCATCCAGTAGACCGATTTCGTCCTTATTGGGAACTCATCATGTACTGGCTAGAATTTGCCGCAGACAGGACTCGAACCTGGGCACATCTGCTTCGGAATCTGGTGCTCTAACCACGGAGCCATCCAGTACAGTGCGGCAGGATGGCTCAGTGGTTAGAGCACCAGATTCCGAAGCAGATGTGCCCAGGTTCGAGTTCTGTCCGCAGCAAATTCTAGCCAGTACATGATGAGTTCCGAATAAGGACACTGTTTCATTAACTTTTCCATAATACAGATTTTGTTTTTTTAAATCATTTTTTCCAATTAACAGACAAGATGGCCTTTGTTACCAATTAAAGATTTATTATTATGAATTATTGTCATTAAAAAGGCCATTCTCTTTTCGGCGGAACTAAACTCATTTAAACCACCTGTACTAGCTCTGTGATATTTTTAAAAGCAGAGGAGAATAGGTTGAAATAAATGCATGTAATATACAAAAACAGACAGGATGATGAAAATGCACATGTAGAGGTAGATCCTCGCACACACAAACATAAAAAATCACTTAATATACAAAATTTTGTGTCTAAGCAGTTGCAGATTAAGGCCCTTGCAACTGATAGCTTCGGCAAGGCGTAACATGCAATCATCTCGTCAAAACAAATTATTTACACAAAAAGGTTGAAAACATTGTCTATTCGATGGAATGCGAAGTCATTATTTTGCAATTTTTAACTAGAAGAATCAATTCATTTATACATTTTGTATGTCGTTTTTCAGTTATTTTCATTTGAGCTAAACGGAAATGTGATTTTTATGAATTGACATGTTTTGATTTTTTCAACCACTTGCATGACAGCGATCAATTTGATAACTATCTGAAATTTCCTTTAATATAGTTCGTGTTATTTTAACATATATGGATTAAGTCGTATATGAAGTCACTTTTATCATGACTTTGATTTACGGTATTAATATGCAAAGCGATCGTGCACATTTAAATGACAATTGATCTAGCACAGTGCACCTCTATATTGGCCAATATATATTTATAATGAGGTATCTGGCCGATATCTAATGAAGTGTTCGATCAATTTAAATTTATTATGCTATCACCACATAGAAATTAATGATTTTGTTTATGCATACGCCGAATAGCCTTGAATCCCTACAAATACTAAGCGTTAATACCTTGCGTTTAAAAGAAAATTAAGCATGCACATAAAACAGAGTCGTTCAAAACAAGTTTCATCATAATTTACTAAAATCAAAGACTGAAATAATTTTATTTAAAACAAATTAAAATTGTTGACATTTGTAAAAGACTAACGCTAAACGTTCGAGAATCTCCGCAGAATTTTTGGATTAAATTACTAATTCTCAGGGAGCCTACATGCCACATACCTTAGTACTTGCATTGTGCATAGCGGATCTTATCTTCGTTCACGAAAAATTCTAAATGTCCAACTAAGGCAAGTTAATATCAATATTAAAAAATTTCTTATTTTAGTTTGACAGAAAGCTATTCAATTGAGCTTACATCTGTTTGAAGTTAATTATTGTCTAGCTTCCATGTAAGTTTATGCGCAAATCTACAGAGGATTGGTGAATGGTTTGATTCTATATAAGTTCACCTAAATGAGTGGCAGTCTTGGAGTCGACCACGCCACCTATCAATAATTGTTGTATAATCATTTAGTGTCAATTGCTAATTCAGGTGATACAGAATGTCATGTGAAGCTATACCTTCCACTATGTCGGATGTTTGTGCTACTGAAGTATGAACTATTCGCGGCGCATTTCTGCAAAATTCGTAAAAGTTTATCTTTGCGCATTGAGCTTAAAATTTATCATGTACCTAGATGAAAATCTGCGTCATTTAAACTCCCAAATTGAGTCTAAAATTTAAAATAACCAAACATATATCTTAACTTCTTCCTCTATTTTATAGAAAAATTACGTTGGAGTAAATTGTTTTCTTGTTATATTTCAGGCTTCAATCATTAGGAGCATATGCAGATAAACCAAAAATGCAATGCTAATTAGGATTTCGGTTTTGGTTTTAGAAGACATATTTAATCGTTCTTCTCAAAGTCATCCGTCTACAGAGATCCGCTAAGTTAACCAGGGTTCGGCTTGTGAACGAAAGACAATACTGACGCCCCATTATTTGACAGAAGAAAATTTAATATTAACATAGATTCAAAACCATTAATGCATAGATATGTACAGTGAATCCAGCTTGTCGGATCGTGATATATATATTTGGATACGCAACATATAATAGTTTATAATTTAATGAGCGCAATTATTAATGCTTCTTACTGTCAAATTTTGACAGGATAATATAACCCAGGTTTAATGCATACAAATTTGCTTGAACTATTTCCGATATTCGGTAATCTGAAATTGAACTCAATGAATTGATCAACATATAAAATATTTATAGCGTATACAGGAGTGATGCTGTTAGATGGACAAGAGAAAGGAAAAAAAGTAGCAGACCCGGAGATGAAGTTAGCTGCAGTAGTCCGGCTTTGCTTTTTAACTCTGCCCGACTCCTCATATATGAAAACCCCTTTTAACCTGCAAGACGGACAATGTAGCATGGCTTCATTGTAGTTCGTATAGTTCATATTTGTAACTAGGCTGTAAAAGAACTCTAGGTACATCATTTCCAGTATATATACTCTATATTCATCTTTCCTTCTCTTAGATAGTCTACCAACTAACGCTGATACGCAATGATGAGTAATTTTATTGACACCTTCCTCATGTATGCTAATAATAATATTTGTGTAGAGATTAAATGCTGTTTCCCTTTCATTGTTGGAAAAGTCAAATTTGTTACCTTACATAAAAATCTTAATATAGCTGCATTAAATGAGCCAGTTATTTACGCTTCAACTTTCTTTTGCGTTGTGCGGGAAACGTCGTCCCCATCACATGGAGTGTTTAGGTCAATTTCTTTTTTTGTCTGGTTGTAAAAACATATATTTCTTTAAATGTACCCTTTTAACCATTGACCTAGTCAATTTTCTAGAAATCCATAGGACATTTGATAATTTTTGCTTTTTTATATTCATCGCGTTTTGAATGTATCCTAACCAGTCTCTCAATAATTTTAAAATGACAAAGAACTGTTGATAATTTGTTTGAAAACCGCACAAAACTGCTATAATGCAAATAATAGTCAGTAAAGATTCCTCGGTGTCAAATTGTCCTACATAATTTAAAATGACAATCTTGCTCTAATTTGACATACATGACGGGTAGACAATAGTCTTTCTCACGATCTGATGTGAAATTTAGATTTAAAAATTTACTATAATGCGCTTTATTGGTTTACGGCCAGTTTTTACAAACAAGGGAAATATCATCAGTATAACACCTGTATTATACACACATATTGAGGCCACTTTTTTCTGTTGTGTTCTCGAAAATGCAAAGGAAAATCTCGGCTGAACTGAAGATAGGAGCTCCATATTTATACGCTATCAATCGCTTGATGGAAAGGCCCATTCAACCGAAATTGTGCATCTTACTTGCATAGCCAAATAAGCTGGCTTAGAATATGACCTGGGACCAGATATGACAATATTATTTGTTTTAAATCTTGATATATTTGGTCAATGGTTTGTTCATTTTAAAAATTTGTAAACAAAGACCTCACATCAAAAGAAACCATCAACTTTTTGTAACATTTATAACTTTAACGCTGTGAAAAAACTCTAGGGAATAGGCAATAGAATAATTACCTCGTAGTTTGCGCATTGGTCTCAGTATACGAACTAACTGTTTGTTCCATGCATAGATGTACCCTCCGGACGCATGCACTTCGTATTATCATTCCAAATGATCTCTGTCTTTTCTTTATAGTTTTATTTGTCCATTATAGCAACGCCCTTGCCTGTATCAATGTGTACTATTTTAATGTCTACATTTAGGCTGACATCTTTAGGCGTACTTAAATGTTGTTTTGTCAGTACATGCATTTCTGAGTATTTAACTGATTTTACATGTAAAGCCAGATCAATGGAAGTGTTGTCGTTGGTCCAAACGTATGGAATTCATACTTCAGAACAAAGCGTTGTTGATTTTTAGGCAGCATAGGAATAGTTATTTAAACAAACGACCGATTTAGAACTTACAAGCAATAATTTTAAAAATTGGCTTAAGGATAACTGAATTGAAGAGAGAATAATTTACCTAAAAACCCCATTTAAGGAGGATGCAGGTTCCCGCACGGCATAAAAGTAAGGCAAACAACATAAATACGCAAAATTAACGCAACTAAACTAAAAATGTTATTTAAGATAACACATTTGGAAAACAGATGCTAATGTCGGCTTCAAATATTGCGATTAGTAGTACATGCGCATGTTTGCGGTAAAATAATTGAGTTAGCTGCATATAAGGCTCTTTGTATAAACGAAATGCAGCATAACGTGTGAAATCAGGAATGAGCTTGAACTGGAGATGACGCACACAATTGATTAGATGTTCCCTTATTTCACCCTTTCACGTTACATTTCGGATGCGTTGGTAAAATACTGTCGAGAAGGATTCAACACAGGAGAGAGTAAGAAAGATATATATATATATATAAATATATATATATATATATATATATATATATATATATAAGAGTATATATATATAGTTAGGAGATTGTACCGTCCTATTATTCCACATTCTTTTACCAAATATATAGTGGTTAAATGGCGTAATTACGGCTCCTACTGATGAGTCGCCAGTAAGCACGAAACGAATGTGAATGAGATTATACTTCGCGTTCATGCTGCTTTTGGTTTATCCTTCTGGTCACAACTGAACTAATTTGTTACTAGGTTCGCAAAACCTAATACATACCTGCATATATATTAGTTCTTCGCAACAAACAGTATTTCACTGTAATATATTGAATTGAATGATGTCATGCTTACCGCGAAATGTGATAACTGATATCGATGAAGGCCAGAGAGTATGGTTTAACTGGAGTAACAGGCGTTCGGAAATTGTTGTAATTCTCAATTTGGGTGAACTTTAGCATAAATTTATATCCATCAGGTTGGTATCATGTACCGACACGGAAACCATAGCGTTAGTATCCGGTACTCATCGATTTCAAAAAAGGTATCAGTTACTAACACAATAGCCATAGTGTTAGTATCCTTTACAGACTCGGTATATATATTATATAGTGTGAGTTAGCATTGAAGTCGTATTGTCGTTGACTTTAGATTATGTTAGCTTCACTATTACAGGTTTACACATTCGTCTAGGAGATTGTACCGTCCTATTATTCCACATTCTTCTACCAAATATATAGTGGTTAAAGGGCGTAATACCGGCTCCTACTGATGAGTCGCCAGTAAGCACGAAACGAATGTGCATGAGATTATACTTTCCTTTCATGCTGCCTTTGGTTTATCCTTCTGGTCACAACTGAACTAATTTGTTACTAGGTTCGCAAAACCTAATACATACTTGCATATATATTAGTTCTTCGCCGCAACAAAACAGTATTCAACGTAACTATTGAATTGAATGACGCAATCCGCGAAATGTGATAACTATATCGATGAATGCCAGAGTGCTATGGTTTAACTGGAGTAACTGGTGTTCGGAAATTGTTGTAATTCTCAATTTGGGTGAACTTTGGCATAAATTTATATCCATCAGGTTGGTATCATGTACCGACTCGGAAACCATAGTGTTAGTATCCGGTACTCATCGAGTTCAAAAAAGGTATGAGTTACGAACACAATAGCCATAGTGTTGTATCCTTTACAGACTCGGTATATATATTATATAGTGTGAGTTAGCATTGCAGTCGTATTGTCGTTGACTTCAGATTATGTTAGCTTCACTATTACAGGTTTACACATTCGTCTAGGAGATTGTACCGTCCTATTATTCAACATTCTTCTACCAAATATATAGTGGTTAAAGGGCGTAATACCGGCTCCTACTCATGAGTCGCCAGTAAGCACGAAACGAATGTGCATGAGATTATACTTTCCGTTCATGCTGCCTTTGGTTTATCCTTCTGGTCACAACTGAACTAATTTGTTACTAGGTTCGCAAAACCTAATACATACTTGCATATATATTAGTTCTTCGCAACAAACAGTATTTAACTGTAATATATTGAATTGAATGATGTCATGCTTTCCGCGAAATGTGATAACTGATATCGATGAAGGCCAGAGTGTATGGTTTAACTGGAGTAACAGGTGTTCGGAAATTGTTGTAATTCTCAATTTGGGTGAACTTTAGCATAAATTTATATCCATCAGGTTGGTATCATGTACCGACTCGGAAACCATAGTGTTAGTATCCGGTACTCATCCATTTAAAAAGATATCAGTTACTAGCACAATAGCCATAGTGTTAGTATCCTTTACAGACTCGGTATATATATTATATAGTATGAGTTAGCATTGAAGTCGTATTGTCGTTGACTTCAGATTATGTTAGCTTCACTATTACAGGTTTACACATTCGTCTAGGAGATTGAACCGTCCTATTATTCCACATTCTTCTACCAAATATATAGTGGTTAAAGGGCGTAATACCGGCTCCTACTGATGAGTCGCCAGTAACCAAGAAACGAAAGTGAATGAGATTATACTTTCCGTTCATGCTGCCTTTGGTTTATCCTTCTGGTCACAACTGAACTAAATTTGTTACTAGGTTCGCAAAACCTAATACATACTTGCACATATATTAGTTCTTCGCAACAAACAGTATTTAACTGTAATATATTGAATTGAATGATGTCATGCTTACCGCGAAATGTGATAACTGATATCGATGAAGGCCAGAGTGTATGGTTTAACTGGAGTAACAGGTGTTCGGAAATTGTTGTAATTCTCAATTTGGGTGAACCTTAGCATAAATTTATATCCATCAGGTTGGTATCATGTACCGACTCGGAAACCATAGTGTTAGTATCCGGTACTCATCGATTTAAAAGGTATCAGTTACTAACACAATAGCCATAGTGTTAGTATCCTTTACAGACTCGGTATATATATTATATAGTGTGAGTTAGCATTGAAGTCGCATTGTCGTTGACTTTAGATTATGTTAGCTTCACTATTACAGGTTTACACATTCGTCTAGGAGATTGTACCGTCCTTTTATTCCACATTCTTCTACCAAATATATAGTGGTTAAAGGGCGTAATACCGGCTCCTACTGATGAGTCGCCAGTAAGCACGAAACGAATGTGCATGAGATTATACTTTCCGTTCATGCTGCCTTTGGTTTATCCTTCCGGTCACAACTGAACTAATTTGTTACTAGGTTCGCAAAACCTAATACATACTTGCATATATATTAGGTCTTCGCAACAAACAGTATTTAACTGTAATATATTGAATTGAATGATGTCATGCTTACCGCGATATGTGATAACTGATATCGATGAAGGCCAGAGTGTATGGTTTAACTGGAGTAACAGGTGTTCGGAAATTGTTGTAATTCTCAATTTTAGTGAACTTTAGCATAAATTTATATCCATCAGGTTGGTATCATGTACCGACTCGGAAACCATAGTGTTAGTGTCCGGTACTCATCGATTTCAAAAAAGGTATCAGTTACTAACACAATAGCCATAGTGTTAGTATCCCTTACAGACTCGGTATATATATTATATAGTGTGAGTTAGCATTGAAGTCGCATTGTCGTTGACTTTAGATTATGTTAGCTTCACTATTACAGGTTTACACATTCGTCTAGGAGATTGTACCGTCCTATTATTCCACATTCTTCTACCAAATATATAGTGGTTAAAGGGCGTAATACCGGCTGCTACTGATGAGTCGCCAGTAAGCACGAAACGAATGTGCATGAGATTATACTTTCCGTTCATGCTGCCTTTGGTTTATCCTCCTGGTCACAACTGAACTAATTTGTTACTAGGTTCGCAAAACCTAATACATACTTGCATATATATTAGTTCTTCGCATCAAACAGTATTTAACTGTAATATATTGAATTGAATGATGTCATGCTTACCGCGAAATGTGATAACTGATATCGATGAAGGCCAGAGTGTATGGTTTAACTGGAGTAACAGGTGTTCGGAAATTGTTGTAATTCTCAATTTGGGTGAACTTTAACATAAATTTATATCCATCAGGTTGGTATCATGTACCGACTCGGAAACCATAGTGTTAGTATCCGGTACTCATCGATTTCAAAAAAAGGTATCAGTTACTAACACAATAGCCATAGTGTTAGTATCCTTTACAGACTCGGTATATATATTATATAGTGTGAGTTAGCATTGAAGTCGCATTGTCGTTGACTTAGATTATGTTAGCTTCACTATTACAGGTTTACACATTCGTCTAGGAGATTGTACCGTCCTATTATTCCACATTCTTCTACCAAATATATAGTGGTTAAAGGGCGTAATACCGGCTCCTACTGATGAGTCGCCAGTAAGCACGAAACGAATGTGAATGAAATTATACTTTCCGTTCATGCTGCCTTTGGTTTATCCTTCTGGTCACTACTGAACTAATTTGTTACTAGGTTCGCAAAACCTAATACATACTTGCATATATATTAGTTCTTCGCAACAAACAATATTTAACTGTAATATATTGAATTGAATGATGTCATGCTTACCGCGAAATGTGATAACTGATATCGATGAAGGCCAGAGTGTATGGTTTAACTGGAGTAACAGGTGTTCGGAAATTGTTGTAATTCTCAATTTGGGTGAACTTTAGCATAAATTTATATCCATCAGGTTGGTATCATGTACCGACTCGGAAACCATAGT
The DNA here is from genome assembly GCA_029291075.1 of Eudiplozoon nipponicum. Classification (NCBI taxonomy): domain Eukaryota; kingdom Metazoa; phylum Platyhelminthes; class Monogenea; order Mazocraeidea; family Diplozoidae; genus Eudiplozoon; species Eudiplozoon nipponicum. The sequence continues at coordinate 35,536 of JAQBSW010002012.1, read as the reverse complement.
GTTAGTATCTGGTACTCATCGATTTAAAAAAGGTATCAGTTACTAGCACAATAGCCATAGTGTTAGTATCCTTTACAGATTCGGTATATATATTATATAGTGTGAGTTAGCATTGAAGTCGCATTGTCGTTGACTTTAGATGATGTTAGCTTCACTATTACAGGTTTATACATTCGTCTAGGAGATTGTACCGTCCTATTATTCCACATTCTTCTACCAAATATATAGTGGTTAAGGGGCGTAATACCGGCTCCTACTGATGAGTCGCCAGTAAGCACGAAACGAATGATAATGAGATTATACTTTCCGTTCATGCTGCCTTTGGTTTATCCTTCTGGTCACAACTGAACTAATTTGTTACTAGGTTCGCAAACCTAATACATACTGCATATATATTGTTCTTCGCAACAAACAGTATTTAACTGTAATATATTGAATTGAATGATGTCATGCTTACCGCGAAATGTGATAACTGATATCGATGTAGGCCAGAGTGTATGGTTTAACTGGAGTAACAGGTGTTCGGAAATTGTTGTAATTCTCAATTTGGGTGAACTTTAGCATAAATTTATATCCATCAGCTTGGTATCATGTACCGACTCGGAAACCATAGTGTTAGTATCCGGTACTCATCGATTTCAAAAAAGGTATCAGTTACTAACACAATAGCCATAGTGTTAGTATCCTTTACAGACTCGGTATATATATTATATAGTGTGAGTTAGCATTGAAGTCGCATTGTCGTTGACTTTAGATTATGTTAGCTTCACTATTACAGGTTTACACATTCGTCTAGGAGATTGTACCGTCCTATTATTCTACATTCTTCTACCAAATATATAGTGGTTAAAGGGCGTAATACCGGCTCCTACTGATGAGTCGCCAGTAAGCACGAAACGAATGTGAATGAAATTATACTTTCCGTTCATGCTGCCTTTGGTTTATCCTTCTGGTCACAACTGAACTAATTTGTTACTGGGTTCGCAACACCTAATACATACTTGCATATATATTAGGTCTTCGCAACAAACAGTATTTAACTGTAATATATTGAATTGAATGATATCATGCTTACCGCGAAATGTGATAACTGATATCGATGAAGGCCAGAGTGTATGGTTTAACTGGAGTAACAGGTGTTCGGAAATTGTTGTAATTCTCAATTTGGGTGAACTTTAGCATAAATTTATATCCATCAGGTTTGTATCATGTACCGACTCGGAAACCATAGTGGTAGTATCCGGTACTCAATGATTTAAAAAAAGGTATCAGTTACTAACACAATAGCCATAGTGTTAGTATCCTTTACAGACTCGGTATATACATTATATAGTGTGAGTTAGCATTGAAGTCGAATTGTCGTTGACTTTAGATTATGTTAGCTTCACTATTACAGGTTTACACATTCGTCTAGGAGATTGTACCGTCCTATTATTCCACATTCTTCTACCAAATATATAGTGGTTAAAGGGCGTAACACCGGCTCCTACTGATGAGTCGCCAGTAAGCACGAAACGAATGTGCATGAGATTATACTTTCCGTTCATGCTGCCTTTGGTTTATCCTTCTGGTCACAACTGAACTAATTTGTTACTAGGTTCGCAAAACCTAATACATACTTGCATATATATTAGTTCTTCGCAACAAACAATATTTAACTGTAATATATTGAATTGAATGATGTCATGCTTACCGCGAAATGTGATAACTGATATCGATGAAGGCCAGAGTGTATGGTTTAACTGGAGTAACAGGTGTTCGGAAATTGTTGTAATTCTCAATTTGGGTGAACTTTTAGCATAAATTTATATCCATCAGGTTGGTATCATGTACCGACTCGGAAACCATAGTGTTAGTATCTGGTACTCATCGATTTCAAAAAAGGTATCAGTTACTAACACAATAGCCATAGTGTTAGTATCCTTTACAGACTCGGTATATATTATATAGTGTGAGTTAGCATTGAAGTCGCATTGTCGTTGACTTTAGATCATGTTAGCTTCACTATTAAATGTTTACACATTCGTCTAGGAGATTGTACCGTCCTATTATTCCACATTCTTCTACCGAATATATAGTGGTTAAAGGGCTTAATACCGGCTCCTACTGATGAGTCGCCAGTAAGCACGAAACGAATGTGCATGAGATTATACTTTCCGTTCATGCTGCCTTGGGTTTATCCTTCTGGTCACAACTGAACTAATTTGTTACTAGGTTCGCAAAACCTAATACATACTGGCAAATAAAGATTACAAGTTTAAATTTTTAAATAACGGATTGGTAAGCAGTTGATTGAAAATATGGATAGAAATTTAGGTCGATAGAAATTTAGGTGCGTTAAGTATAGCTTAAGTGAAATGTTTTTCATGATAAGGAGTTAAATTTTTACAGTTCTCGTTTTGCGGAACAAGGTTTTCGTTTAATCTCGAAATTTTGCTACCGAAAATTTGAAAATTACAGTTTCAAGTAGTAAACTCAGTTTAAATACTTCAATTATATTTACTTTTAATCATAGTTCATTTATCAATTGATAGGTGTTTGTAATCTTCGTATGTGTGCATGTGTGTCTAAGATTGTAAATAACTCAGTTGAATATACTTCTCAGCACATGTATGCTCATGTATGCGAAACTACACTGATCTCAAAGTTGTTATTAAAGATTCACTTGATTAGCGCAAACCATGCTTGTGTGCGCATTTGGAGACACGAAGAAAACGTTTCAATATCAATACCGGCACGTTTCTTTTATCTCATTACAATTAATGCCGGTTCCATAGATAAACGCACGCAATTTGTTTGTATGTGCATGTGGATAAAGTAAAACATTAGTCATAAATACCTACACGCTTCCGTTCAACTTAATGAAACTACAAAGACAAATGAAAATTTCTCTTTGCACATTCTAGGCTAAAAATTTAATTATTACTTATTTGAATGTAGTATTTCCGGGGCGACTCCTTGGTAGGGAACGCGGCATGTTAATGCAAATAAATCAGTTACAAAAATGTGTCAAGGCAAATAACTAAGATTTATGAAAATAATAAACTTATTTAAAATAAAAATTTAAAATAAATGGTCATAAATAACTTTAATAAAATTACCGACTGAAAAATAGATCATAGTAATATTGTAAAGATTAAGGGAATTTGAAAGTATAATTTCCTCTTTAAGAGGGAAATTAATTAATATATACAATAAGGAAACCAGTATTAAATAACAAAATAATAATAAAATACTAAAATCCGTTAAGATTATTTTTACCCGGCACCTGTAATTTATTGTTAATAAAACGTACTTATTCATTTACTTGAGCTAGTTGCCGATTCTCGTTCGTGTAGTTTTTGCTGTATTCCATATCAAGCCAAGAGATATTTCTACCGCTGTTTCATTCATTATTCTATCTGGCGATTACATTTCAATTGATTACCTTACCAACCTTGTCGATCTGTTAAAACCACATACTATTATGTGTCGTCAGCTATTCCAGTTAATTGTACTTCTCATCTCTTCTGTATGACGTGCAATTGATTATCTATTAGTATGTATTTATTTGCATTCTATTCAATTATCCGCCATTCTTATCCTAAATGTGCACAAGGCTTCACCAGCATGCAAAATGTTTCCGTTCTTACAAAAAAGATAATACGCTCCTGATATTTCTCAAAGTTCAATTTTCTATTTTAAGTTTGGATCAAAGAATATTCAATTAAATGAGCACACACGTACTGGTAGTTATATTTAACTGATTATTTCAAGTTTCAAAATTCGAATATTCGCATTCATTAATTAAATCATGATTGCAAACTCGATATAAACACTTGATCCATTATTTAAATACATTTTTCATTATAAACTAAGCAATGCAAAGTGTAGAATAGGCAACTCATCCAGTAGACCTGTTCCGTCCTTATTGGTAACTCATCACGTAATGTCCAGAATCTGCCGAACACAGGGCTCGAATTTGTGCATGTCTGCTTCGGAATCTGTTACTCTTATCACTGAGCTCTCTTCCCGCACTTTACGCACAATTTTCAGTTATTTGCTAACTTATTTTACTTGGTTAGCCTTTCCTTTATTTGAAGCGTATACATAATATCGATTTCGACCTAACGTTAAAAAAACACCCCAAATTTGTCATTATATAAAAGACACCACATTACATAGGGAAGGGGTATTGAATTTAAGAGTTAAATGGAAATTAACTGAACCTTATTTATCAACATTATTTTGGAATGAATTCACGGCTGAAGAAAAATAAGTGCATAATTATCTCCATTCTAAATAAATATTTATTTTAGAAGGATAAAAAGCTTCCCGATTAAAATTACGGACACAAGAGTTTTGGCTGATTTCTCTCTATAAACAAAACCAATCTAGTTGAAGACTTATATTTATTGTTACTTTATACTGACAATGAATACGTACATATGCATATATGAATGCATTAATTTTAAGTAATGCTTCAGACATAAAAACACTTACTAATGAGATAAAATCAAATTTATTGCTGGATAATTTATCTGAAAGTCTCGATTTGGTTTAAATACACAAAAACTTAAGTGACTTGGTGAGAGTGCTTGGCTTTCAACATTAATTAATTTTTATCTGTTCAGATTGTCGGCATTATAGAGGCGACATTGAACGCGTTGCTTGCTCAATGTATAAATTATATGTTTTGTAGTTAGGTCGGTTTGATTTTTTGTTTAAAAACACACAAACATAATTCCTTTGTATTTTTATGAGTGTGTTTTCGGTCGATTACAGGATTACAATTGGTTTAGTTAAAATAATATTAAACAGTATAAATATAGAGAATTGTATTATATATTATATATATATATATATATATAAGGTATAAAGGCATATATAGTAGTTTGAATTATTTTTTGAAACCACTGCTTATTTATTATTATTTTATGATACTTGATTAACAAATATGATTGCAACTATGACATCCTTAACATCCTTGACATCCTTACCTTAACATTTCTTCAGGACAAGCTTTCATCAATTTGAAAATCTCTCACATTCTACATGACATATCTACGTCAAATAAAAGTGGTTGAAGTTAAAACGAGATTCTGGTCCTGGCTACATAGACGTTGTGCAGCCGACATATCTAGAAATGTACAGTCTATACAATACAATTTGGGGTGAGAATCAAATGTCTGATATATGCAGTGTGGTATTGCTCTCGTTTGTAAGGCTTCTTTCGTAATTATAAAATAATTATGAGCGTCGAAACGCGTCAGGAAGTCCAACTGATGAGTTCCTAGTAAGGACGAAACCGGTCTTCTGGATGAATTTCCTTTTCTACACTATAATATTCTTAGTTTATAGTGACATATGTAAGTAATAAATGGGACAGGTGCTTATATCAAGATCGCAACCTTGATTATAATAATTTTTATCACCGACGACGCAACCAATGTTCATTTAGTTATATAAAAGTCTGACTGACATTTGTTTATTTTTTTCTGCGACTAGGTAGGATGCAACGGAATTGGTCTTTATGTCAAGCTCGCAAACTTTGAATTCAAATCGTCATCGCCGAAAAAGTAATCAATGTTTACTGCTATAACTTAAATGCTTATGGCGAAAGATGCCAACATTTTTTGTTTATATATGAATATAAATTGTGCAGCAGACTACTTGGAGTGTGAACTGCATATCTAATTTTTCATACTGTCTATATGCATTGTGGTTTGATTCTCGTCTGTCAATTTACCCTCGTGCTGTGATGATCATCATGCATGCTCTAAACGCATCTCCATGTGTGACCGACGGTGGTTTTCATTTCTTGTACGAATGGTTAAATGCCTTTGAATTGGTATTATTTTAAGCTCGCAAATTTGACTGTATGCTTCATTATCATGCACCGCGTAATCAATGCAACGTTATTTTTTTAGCTTATGTAGGTGTTAAGCAAGCTGCAAAATTTTCATGTTTGTGCAGTCGATATATGGATCAAATTACAATGAATGCGAGACGAATTAGCGGATTGAGCCTCATTCACCAGTGTGTCGTCCAGCAATAATGGTGATAGTTTAAAACCAAAACAAGTCACTAGGAGTGACTAGTGATAGTTTTGCTATGTTGTGCGACTGCGTAAATATAAAGGGAGTTTTGTTTTCTGAAACTCAAAAATTTGTCTTAAAGAGACATTATAACTAACCGCCCAATTGAAGATTGTTTAATTGTATGATTGATATGCATTTTGAGGAAGTTAATCCGTATCAAATTTATGAATGCATAGCAATTGTGTAGCGCAATTTTCCAGTCAAGTACAATATATGCGACACTGTTAGATGCGTGAGCGTCATGTCTGTTTTATCTTTTCGTTTATATGCAATGCTGTTTGATCCTCACTAGTGAATATGCCGTCGTGCTCTTATGAGGATAATGTAATGATGAAACACGTCACTGAATGTGAATGTCGGATCGTTTTCTGTGGTTTTTCGCGGGTTTGATAGATCAGGATTGGTGTTTATCTATGTTGTGCGAAAGATTGAATACGATGGGTTTGTTGTTTCTGTCGAGCACAAACTTGATTCAATGAAATGTTAATGCTTATCACGCATATGAGTGTGGTTGGCTAATCAAGAATGTTATGTTCGTGACTACAAAATTATTGTACAGCCGACATATCCAGTTTCGTGCGATTTATGCCAGACTACTTGTGGTGAGAACAGAATATCTGATTTTCTATAAAATGCATATGTATGACAGTTGGATCTTCGTAAGTCAGTTTTTGTCGTGCTCTGGTAATGATCATGGAAGTTAGAAAGGCGTCAGTATTTGTGACTGACAGTAATTTCGTTATTTCGTACGACTAGTGAGATAAAATTAAATTGGTGTTTATTTCAAGCTGGCAAACATCATTTAAATACCATTTATCACCACACGCTCAATAAATGAGTACCTACTTGTATATATCTTCAATAGAACACCACTTCCACAAGTAACGTATTGTCTAATTAATATTAACATTTTAGAGTGGATAGTTTAAAAATTGTATAAAGTTATGCCACATAGGGTCGAACTGAAGTAAATTTTAATTAAAGATACATAAGTTATTACATAACTGAAATTGTTCTTAGGATGCTGCAGGGTGTCGAATGGATAGAGAGACAGATCCGAAAATAATGTGCTCCAGTTCGAAACTCGTCTGCGGAAATATTATTTACAGTACTTGAAACGTTCGTAATGACGCCGAAAACGGTCTGCTAGATGAACTGCCTTTACTTACTTACACAATGCTTAGTTAATACAGACAAATATATATATAATGGGATTGGTGCTTATCTAAAGCTCACAAACTTTACTTAAGGAAATATACATTTTTTAAACATAAATGAAACTTCAAATGGCAAATTAAAATTTTCTATCTGATTATGTTCTTTCCTAATTGATAAAACAGACAGCAATAATCAAGACATACATAGGCTGGACCCAATTTCGTAAAAATTCTTCTCAAATCAACGTTACTTATCCCGAGGGCTTCGGAACACATCCAGTAAATACAATTCTCATTCTCCTCAACGAATGTCTTACACGTATTTTGTGCAATCAGTCAATACGTCCCATAGTATAGCAAACGAGCTGCGTCTTGCGCAATAATATATTCGTTGGTTTGCTACCAGGACGCTTCTGTCCTGGTCGATAATCAGAATTTTCCAATTAAAGACGAATCACGGATATGTTTATAGTTTACGTTATCTCACCAAGTGCATTGGTTAAATTGTATAATGGTATGTGTGGTTATATATAAATTGTTATACAAACTAAATAGTATAAATATTTCCTTTTACGTGAGATTAGTTTCCTCTTACTACGACTAATATTATTTCATAGACCAGGCCCATTACCTAGCAACCATACCAAAGTTTCACGCAGTCTGATTTGATGTACCATGTCCGTCATCGAAGCCCATCGTAGAACATCTTACAGTTAACATTTCAACGTTCACCGATAATTCAAATTAATGATTAAACCATGCCACTGGGCGTAGTTTTCGGACGCTGATGTTGACCAAATTAAACTAAGAATATATTAGCGTTATCCTGTTTTAAATTTAACTAAAAAATAAATAAGCTCTATGTAAAAGGAAACACGTTTAATTTGTCAAACCACTAGCGTGATAAAACACAATTTAATGTGATTGAAGGGAAATAACATGCATAATTTAAAGCAAGAAAAGAAAATTTAATTTTCTGCACTTTATAAAAATGTGAGCTAATTTAAAATAATATTTATTGCTCCATAACGCACTTGCATAAACAACGGTGGCGGAACTAAGATTAAACAAATATTGAGCACATGCAATTATCTAACAGCATTTGAATGCTTGTAAATTTCAGTTGTCTTTCGAAATACATTTGGCATTGTCAAAACTGTATGCCATTTAGAATTATGTATCAATCGTAGTAAAAAAATATAAAATGTAATAAATTGTTACATAGCAACTTGAATAAGTCTTGGTGTGCCAAGTTAAACGATAATTAATATTTGGCCATTATCGTATGAATATTTAAGCTGGTAATCCTTTATTCAAAGTGTTTTATGCTCACTAGCCTTTCATCAATAGCAGCCGGCCATCAATTCAAATATGCCATAAATGAATGATATAGAAATGTGATACAACAGCAATACATAATTCTCGATGGTAGTGTTGTTATGTTGTTCGACGACTGGTTAAATACAATGGGATTGCTGTTTACTTCAAGCTCGCAAACTTGAATTAAAGACTTATAGTGAACTTGGCATGAAATTTATACCAAGTCTGTCAAGGTTCAAAGTAAAGCAGTCTTCAAAATTCCGTGCCTGTAAATGATACAAATATAATAGAATACCCAATAGTCGAAATTTCACTAAATATGAGAATTAAAACTACGTTAGAAATTCTGCTACTTCGAAAAATCCATAAATTCCAGCCTTGAACAATATCAACTAACATATTTACGATAATCATGAAATTATCCAATTAAATTTATGATTGTCACATTCTGTTTTTTTTTCGGGGAACTAATGTATATATATATATATATATATATATATATATCATTATGCACAGCCATACAAAAGCCAAAAGTGACTAATATTTTACTAACATATAACCATGTGTTCGTGTAAAAGAACATATATATATATATATATGCATATATATATATATATATATATATATATATATATATATATATATATATATATATATATATATATATATATATATATATATATATACACACACACACACACACACACACACACACACACACTTACCAATCAGCCAAAACAAGAAATAGAAGTAAAACCGAGTCAGATTTGTTACCACTAGCATAATCAATTGAAAACCCAGAATGTATATAAATGAATGATTGTAGAGTGATGATTAGTATTCACAGTATATATATATATATATATACATATATATATATGTATATATATATATATGTATATATATATAGTTATAAACAGTTAACTATATTTTTGCTAGAATACACATTCATATAGAAGATTAAACCGCAAACCTGTCCTACATTACTTGACCAAATATATTGTAGATATAATTTGTAGTACGGGCTCCTATTGATTAGTCGGCGGTAAGCACGAAAAGAATACGCACATGCGATGAGTACTTCCGCTCATGCTGACTTGTTTTATTCTTCAGATCATAGTTGAACATCCTTGTTACTCGGCAAGCAATAATTAATACAAAAATTTGTTCTCCGCAACAAAGAAATATATAATTATTAAAAAATCGCGTTGCAAATATAACATAGCTATGATATGAGAGGAAAAATGAAATTCATTCAGTAGACAGATTTCTTCCCCATTTGTTACTCATTGAGTACTTGGCAGTTTTTATGCGGCTGTGTTTCCTACCACAGAGGCAATTGCTTTTACGTCTTTCAACTCCTCCACTTCTCCATCAAAACCGCGCAATTGTTCAATAGTTTAATTAAAAACGATGAGTTTAAAAAATAAAATATGCACCCCAGTTTGAATCTTGGCTGTGGTAATTCCGTCAAGTATATGATTAGTTTCCGAAAAGGTCGATACCTGTTTATTTGATGAACTGCATTTGCTGTCGGAATTTTTTTCTGTAATGAAAGACCGGGTGTGGCTAGTTGAAATATTTGGTCATGAAAGCTGCGATTAAGAATCAGTCTGATGAAAATATATGTTGTTACATTGAAAAGTTCACGAATATGTACAAATTCCTAACAAGAATCTCGGACGTGGAGATTCTTGATTAGGGCTAAATATAGACCGTCGTAAAGTCCATCCCCTCCTCAACGTGGTACGACGGTGTCAACCATGTCTCGATGGCCGATCGTACATGGGCTAACGGGGCTATGGCGGTGGGGTCACCAGGGCGTGGTGGATTTCCGACCGGCAATCGGATCTCCTATAAAATACCACATGAGCCCGACGACGGCACCATGACTCGGCGTGTGTTCCCCGCCACAAAAGGGTTCAGCAGCCACAGGATTACATGGACTCCTGGACAGTACCCCGTACTTCCGAATGGCGAATGAGCTCTCAACAGCCACCGGCAACCATGCAACTTACTGCTGCCTTGCAGACTGTGCTTGGATGTGCAAAGGCTAGAGATGCGTCCTCGATCAAAAAGCCGAGTGGTGAGTGGACACCACTTGTACCAAATTCCCAAGAAACTCCATGAAATCAATGGAGCCGGCTTATCCTCCAAAAGGAGTCAGCCGCAGTAAAGTAGTAATTAAGACAAAACTCATATATTTTATAAAGTGCATTTTCTACCTTATGTGGTATTGATTTTTACTGACAACATAAATGTAAGCTGATCATACTTTAGATTTTATATTTTTACTGTATATTTTACTGTATATTTTCATTTATACCGTCAGATGTAAGTAATTAATGGGCCAGGTGTTTTTATCAAGACCGCAATCTTGATTATAGTAAATGTAATCACCGCCCGCGAAACCAGTGTTTGTTAAATTGTATAAATGTCGATTTTAATACCAATTCACCATGTAACGTGGTGTCTGTTCACTAATGAAAAATTCAGAATGGTTAGTTGAAACTTTGGGTCTTAATTGACGCCATATGAGCTCCACCTTAAAATAAAAAAGAATTATAGAGTTACATTTGTTAGTATATAACTGAATGATGTGTGTAGTGTGCGGCAGAGCGGCTCAGAGGTAAGAGCACCAAATTCCAAAGCAGATGTGCTGAAGTTCTAGTCCGGTCCGTGGTAAATTCTGGCAATTATGTGATGAGTTCCTAATAAGGACAAAACCGGTCTACTGTATGAATGGTTTTTTCTACACTATACAATAATGTATATAATTATTATGTAAGTAATTAATGGATCAGGTGTTTATATCAAGATTGAATCATTGATTATGGTAATTATTTGTTTAGATTTTGCTATATAGTTGATTTATTTTAACTTTCTGTGTATAATATGGCTTTGAAGTTTTCAGTTTTCCTGATTGCATCTTCCAATAATTCAATATTACTTCACTGAACATATTGGGAATAAAGGGCGTTTTGCTGGTTCCTTGCGCGAATGAACGAGCAAGCAGTAATCACTCACATCAATGGGCCAGTATCTTCCTTTGAGGCTGGATATTATCGATCCTTCTTGATCTATATTAAATGGATTACAACTAAAATTGCCAAACGTGTAATTGACATGCATTCCTGTTATTTTATATGCAATAAATTTCGTTGGTTCATAAACTTGCATATGGTAATTAATAGAAAGATTCGCCTAATCTAAAAACTTATGCATTTATGCTAAATATTACCTCAATTGTCTCGAAAAATTTACTTAATCTTCAGTTTTTTCTTGATGTATTTTTGTATATAGAAAGCAATTGAAAGGTCCCGAACGGAAGTGCTATACTTTGTTAGAAATTTTGATACAATCATAACAAAAAATGAAACATTTAGACAGATTATAATCTTTTCAAATTTGTTTGCAGTTGTAGATGTATCTTGCTGAAGAGCCAAACAGTGAATAACATGTTCAGCATGGACTGTGCAGACAATAATACTTCAAAAATAGACTTGTAATATGAAAGCTTTATTGTACTTCTTAAAGAAAAAAATTCTAATAACTGCTTCTGTATATTGATAGGAAATTAAAAAGAATCTAGACGACATACAGTAACGGGACTCATTCAGATATTGTCACATTAAAATTTGAAGTACATTGACTAATATTCTAATATTAAGGTTATTAGATGTGTAAACAGTTATCTGAAATATGTTAAATATTTGAACATAGAGCACTTAGTCTAAAGCGATAGCCAACTGACAGGAAGTCAGGTATTTATTAAGTCGATCAACAATTTTTAAAAAAATTTTGAATTATTATTACAGATAATTAAAACGTGATTATTCTCTTTCCTATTTTAACAAGTTTAACGTAAAACATACTCTCTTAATTTGGTTTGATTAATCCTTAACATATCCTACTAATACTTTTTTATAGTGACCAATAAATATGTTAAATTAAAAAAACAACACTGAAAGTATTTTATCTATTAAAACAATCATTAATTAATTAATTCTATCTATTTTATCTTTCTTGAGAAAAAAGTTAGACTGATCGCAATACAATATTGCCAAATTTCAATGAACTTGCTAAAAATGCATAATCAGTTATAATTACTTTAATCAAGGTTGCGATCTAAAAAATAAACACCTGATCTGTTGTGTGCATACATTTTCAGTATAAACTAAGTATTGTATAGTGTGGAAAAGGCAATTCATTGGGATATATATATATATATATATTTTGAGTATGAGGAAATATTTATTAAAGCCGGATATTGGGACAGACAAGAAAAATATATTAGGAAGTAAAATAAATTTAAATAGATGTGTTTGAATGAGGATATCACTTTTGCAGGAAGTTGTTTTCTCTTTGAGAATGGTGTCAACCCTGATGGTGAGACTAGAAATGAAGTCTTTAAATTTCGGAAATAAATCGGAAAATCTTTACTCAAAAACATTTCCGGGGATGCAGTGTAAGGATGGCTTGAGTCACTAGACCAGTTACAACCCATTATTCAATTAAAAAATAAGATGTGCAACAAGAAATGTAAAGGAATCACTATTTTACGGACCTACGAGTGGTATAAATTGTACCGCAACCGTCACTTGTGGTAATATCTGAAACGGCAACAGCACTTCGCAAAAGTCAATTCTTTTAAAGGAATATATCAAAAGTTATTCTTTTGTCATTTTATAGAAACTATATTAATTAACAACAGGGAATTGTTTACATAGAGTTTGATTGTAAAATAGCAAACTTAATTAAAGAAGAATTAATTGTAACATTTTAAAATTGGATAGTAAAATATCAATTAATCATTTTAGTCAATGACGTTACTAGAGCAACGAAGCACAAAAAAACAAACTGATATATTATAAATTAGCATGTGCGATTTTCGCAACAAACGGCAATATTTAAACAGATATTTGCCCTCAATTCTTAGTGAATATCAAATTTAAAACATAAAGTTGCCTTTATTTATTTTGCTCATTAGATAAAATGCAGAATTAAGTAAGACTAATAGATTAAATTGTATGGGTCATTCAATTAGTTAGATAACAAAAAACTATTATTTCATCACTATTGAAAGATAAAAATTGCTCATTTTTGTAATGAATAAGTTTTATTAAAATAAGAAAATATTCGCAGATATTTTGTCATGTTGGCCTGAAAAATTAAAATTGAAATAAAAGACAACTAAAAGAAAAAATAGTTTCTTTGCCGAAGAAACTAACGGACTCTGAATGTTTTTTTGCCTTAGCAATTTCAAATTAAACTGTTTTAGTTAGAAAAGGAACAAACTTGTCCTTGAATTAGTTAAGGAAATCGTCAATAGTTGCTGAAACTATCAGGAACACAGGCGTGAATAGAACACCGAATAATGAGGCCTAATTTAGGACCTAATCACCTAAAATGCTAATTTCACGCAGATTTAAACATATCATTAAATTCTGAATTCATCCCAAATCGAGAAATTGTAAATTTGACTAATTGTCGAAGCGAGATTGCAAATGATTAGTTTGTAATATAACACGATCAATCGTCTTGATTAGAAATCCATATTTTTATGACGATGTATCTTAGATGGACAAAATGATGTCGGAGAGGTTAGAGTTGCCGACTAACTCCAATTTTATTTTTTTACACGCCTATTAAACGGCGACTGAATTTATACAGTTGATAGGCCTAGGCAATTATTTATTTCTACGCCATTTACGCAAAACGTATTTTCTGTTTTAAAATCAGGACCATTATTTTAAATAAGTGTTTCACTAAGGATAATCTTATTTTTAAATGTTATGTTGGTTCATTAAATAAAAACCTATTAATTATCTCTATAAGAAAAATAAACATATCTATATATTGAACGTTTAATATAAACCTGGCGCGTAAGTGGCAATGTTCTCTCATTCGACTAAATAAATCTCTGTTTGATCGGCCTACCTAAGTTGGTTGAAAACTTGCGCGTATATATTGGTAAATAGAATTTGATGTCGACATTAACGGCTGTTTGTCTTTGATTGCTGGTAAAGGCAAGTGTCGTACCTTAAATAGCACTTGTAGTTTAGCTGCACTAAATGAGAGTGCTATTGTCGCTTCAAATTTCTTTTGTGCCATTCGGGAAGTTAGGGCAGATTGCTTTCTATTCTAGTTCGAAATGCGTGTATTTCTGTTGGCTTTCTCTAAATATTGATTCAATTATTAGTTTAGCATAACCACTTTTCATTAAATCGTTTATTATTCTTGAAAAACAGCCACGAAATGTTTATAATTTATATTGAAACGACACAAAACTGCCGTAAGGCAAATACTGTACATACCTGGTTGGTTTATGGTAAGTTTTTCTATTTAATTTACCATCAGTACCTTTCTTTAGTAATACATCTATGAAAGACAGACAATCACCTTGCTCGTGCTGTGACATAAAACCGATATTCTTATGCGCTTTGTTGAAACTTTGAAACAATATTCGTGATTGCGACCTATTCTTAAGGACAAGGAAAATATCGTCAACGTACCGTATATTTTAAGCACATTAACTTACGTCACTCCTTAATTATGTGTTTTCTAGATGGTCTATATATCAATATATATATATATATATATATATATATATATATATATATATATATATATATGTAAAATAAAGAACGCGTTCCACACATTCAATATGTCTACAAAAATAAGATATTTATGCATTAATAGTCTTTCGTGAAATAGAGTAACCACGTTGTCTTAATGTTTGTTTAATTAGCCATTTTGCAATGTATGTGAAAAACGATCTGTAATCCATGAAATAATATTTATCAATATATATTATTTCTACCAGTATCTAAATCCATTATTCTGGATTCGTTAGTATTTTTGCTCATCCAATCCTAACTTCACATTTGACGAAATAAATCCTCTCTTACTTATTTCTGTATTGTTTTTACGCAATGTCGACTGCTTCTTTTTCATAACGCCATGTGATGTGTCATCACTTTCATTGTGAATGTGTCCGCAATTAAAAGGTGTGTCGCATTTTGCGGCACATCTGTTATTTTTGAAGGCACACTCGTTATGTTTCTGTTCCATTTCAATTTGAAATCTTTTGAATTAATTTCTGCATATTTTAGCAAGAGATAAACTTATTAATTGTGATAACTGCAAAACCAAAAGAACTTTTTCGGATTTTGCCTTGTATAGAACTGAAAAATTATAACTACTGACAACGTGACCTGT
The DNA here is from genome assembly GCA_029291075.1 of Eudiplozoon nipponicum. Classification (NCBI taxonomy): domain Eukaryota; kingdom Metazoa; phylum Platyhelminthes; class Monogenea; order Mazocraeidea; family Diplozoidae; genus Eudiplozoon; species Eudiplozoon nipponicum. The sequence continues at coordinate 19,758 of JAQBSW010002012.1, read as the reverse complement.
GAGTAGTACATGTTCTAAATGATACTCGATTTTTAGAGGGCTACACTCCTTTTAATAATTTTGAAATGATGATTTATTGTATATATATATATATATATATATATATATATATATATATATATATTGTTTGCACTGGTGAGTATTTTTATGCATATATGTCTGTGTGTCTCTGTTTGTTTATGTATAGTTTTATTATTTAATGACGATGATTTTAGAATACTTATTCGTCAAATAAAGAAAACGTTTATGCACAGGTTTGAATTTAAACCACGTTAGTTACCATTCAAAAACATTTTCGCTTTATTTTATGAACCAATTAACTGGAGAAATCGAACACATTAATCGACTGAGTTTAAATAGAGTATCGGTCAACGTAAATAGAAAAAACTTGAATACTGTACATATTCAGGTTTGCCGATTATTGGCCTTGAGTGATGGGTTATCATTTGTTCCTTCTTTTCTAGGCGTTCCATCAGCTGCTTGTCTGAAAATGACGTTGGAACAAGATTTTTCACTCTTGCTACGACGTCATTTTCAGACAAGCAGCTGATGGAAGACTTAAAAAAGAAGGCACAAATGAGAACTCACCAAACAAGGCCAATAATCGGAGAACCTGAAAATGTACAGTATTCAAGATTTTACCGACCTAAAAGTGCTATCAATTGTCCCGCACAATAAAAATTCGGTCAAAACAACAAAAAGGACAGCACTGAGCAACAAGACTTCACATTTAAGAATTACCTAAACGTAAATAGTACACAGAAAACTACGTGTTAATCCAGAAACTTGAAATAAAAAACAACTAAACACAGTTTCGCGTGTGGCTTGAATCGACCCATTGTTATGCATAACCATTTACAAACTCATTCTGTTTGCATAATTCTGGAAAATGTCTATTTGTTGTGATAGTCTCTAAATCAAAAAGCATACTCACATGCCTAACCTTAAAAGGTTTTGTTGACATGGATGCTCAAGCTACATCAATCATAATTTGCACACAAAAAGATTACACGAGCTTCGACAATCGTGATATAAATCTTTAACTGTATCTGTCTAAATATGTTTGACTTAGGGTACAATTCAAAATGTAGATAACTTTACATGTACATTGCACTGTATTTTCCTCTTTTTACACTAGATTGAGAACGTGAGGTGGTAGAAGAAATCAAAAATGTTTTTAATTAATCCATCATTAATTGCGCAGATCGTGATAACAATTAATTAAATCAAGGCTGTGAGTTTTAAATAAAGAAAAATAACATAATATATAAATTTGTTAATAAAAAAATTAAACATCCTATAGTAGAGTAGAATTCCCAATATTGTAGAATATTATCTAATGTATGAATAATTAATTAAATGAAGGTTGCGTTTTTGATATAAACACCTGTTCCATTATGTACAAACATTAGTCAATGTAAATTAAAAATTATATGAAGTAGAGAAGTATATTCACCCAGTAGACCTGTTTCATCGTTATTTGGAACTCATCACGTATTTCCCAGAATTTGTCGAGGACAGGGCACCTATTTGAGCACGTATGCTTCGAAATCATCGAGCTACCCAGCTTCATACTGGAAGAATAGCATATTCTACATAATACAATTCTTGGTTTACACTGACAAATATATGTAAACATTTGGACTGATGTTTATATCAGAATCGATACCTATTCTGCGTGTTTGTACAGTCGATACGAAACTGATGTATATTTACAAAATAAAACAGAGCTGAAGAGGCCATGACACAATTAGGATAGATTGCATATGATTTGGTGTTCTAACTTAATTCAGCTGATAAATTTTTTAAAATTCTAACACAAAATTCATCCACTGCAGTCCGCATATATCAATATTTATAATTATATTTTTGTGTGGAATTAATATTTGCGCAGATGCATTAAAATCTGAACTCATGCTTGTTGGAGCATGTAACGAATTAGTAGGTAAAAATTAATATTGGTTTTGCATTTTCGTCAAAAACAAAGGGTATCTTTTCCTATGAGCTTTTCGCCATGCTAATAAAAAGATTTAAAATTTTTAATTGGCGAAAGGTGCGTTAACATGCTGCCACGTTTCCAGACCGCTGCAACAAATAAGCTATGTCCAGAGCATAAACAATTTGTGCGTGCACTGGAATTACAAAGGGGCTTTCCAAGTCCCATGTAAATCACCGCTTAATTAAATTCATTCTTTAATTTTTATGCGGACAAAATTTTTGGCATTTAAACAAATTGAATTTTGTTATTTCAATAAAAAAAATCCATAAGACCAAGAGAATGCGCTGTTATGCCCTAATTAACACATTTTACTTTCATATCTAGTAGTATATATGTTTTAGTTGCAGTTTCAAAATATTTTGCTAATATACACGAATGAAAGTATACGAGAGCATAGGAAATACATCTTCTATGCTGTAGCTGAGTTTGATTTGAGAAACTATTTTTGAATGTTTAAACATACTAATTCATGACAAACAGCAGATTTTTTAAGCCACTGATTAAAATAAACTGAAAATTGTTTTGAAATGTGCAAAAATCGTTCGGAATTTATAAATTTTAGAAACATCCTAAATCATACTGAATTAAATTTGCTCCATCTCACCAGTTGACTTAGTGCAGAAATCAAACACATTAATTAATTTAGTCTAAATAGAAATTAGTACCCATTAACAGTATACAAAATATACCTGTTATTCAGGAGCAAAATATGTAAAATTAAACAGTTTTTCATATGCAGCTCAGAAAGCCAAATCGTAATGCAAGAGCATGAAAAAACTTTGTTTATTTGCATAGTTCGGGGGAACGCGTTTTTTTTGGTATTCCCTGAACAGGAACGCAGATTCATATACCTAAAGTTAGTGAAAGTCGGAAAGCGTTTTGTTGACTTCGCATATTTAGAGGACGGGACATGTTTACCTATAGACGCACCCTCTATATAAAACATAATCTGTACACATAAAGATGACGTGTTTTGACTAGGGTAAATTGAACCTTTAGCTGAATCGCTTTAAATATGATAGGCTGCAGTTACAATTCAAAGTGTACTAAACCTTAAAAGCAGATTACACAGGAGTTTCATTTTTCACAATAAATTGAGGAAGCTATGTGGTGGAACTAATCAAAATTAAATAATTAATCGATCATCAATTGTGTGGGTGTTGATAATAATTATTAAAATCAAAGTTGCGCACTTGATAGAAATCAAACACATTATATATACACTTTTCAGTATAGATTAAGCAGCCTGTAATATAGATTTGTTTTCTATAAATACGAATAGTGTCTGCTGGATTAATTGCCTTTACTTTATTATATGATAATTAGTTTATATAGTAATATGTACATATATACAACAGTATGTTATCCAATGTACGGAGATTCGCATCAGGTTTTATTTAAACATTATGGTTATTCTTATTTATAAAATTTGGCGAGTAAGCGTTAACTACAATAGAATTACTTACACAATCTAATTCATTCCGTTAACAGTCAGTGAAACAATACGAACTGCCCAATTAAACAACGACTTAACTGTCTTTATTCTATATCAATGAACAAAACTAGCTGAAATGTAAATATCAAGTTGTCGGTATTTTCATTTTGGAGACCGATTCGCACAATGTTGTTTCAGTTTTGCGTTTAAGCCACAAATCAAGAAAAGCCAGAATTTCCTTCCCCTTCGATTTCAATTGTAATTGGATCTTTTGGATGCCGAATATTGAATTTGTTAAGAAGTTCTTGGTCACATGAACGTCTATCACAGAACAAAATTGTATAAAAAGCATCAAGGTGATATAGTTTTACTTCACTAAAGAGTTCAGATTTGTTTTAGTAAATTATGTACACAAACATAAAGACTTATTGAAGCCTGTGAAAAATCACTAATTCGAGTGCAGTTTAAAAGATTACAATACAATTATAAAAAATGAGGACAAATGTAAATGAAACATATTTTGAAGTGTGCATTTATTTTAAATATTTACTGATATACTTTAAAAGAAATCTAGTGAGTTAGTGTTTCCGTATATCCGGGAGAATTTTCATACTTTTAACCTAATTGAAACACATTCAGAATAATGGCTTTAGTCGTATTTTTCAGATATTAATTACCTTTCAATTGGTCAATCGTATGCATAAAAATTGTCCAGGGTTTGGTTTGGCTTCGGTCCCCATCTTGAGAGATAGGTTTATGTGCATGTTGTTACGTAAGATCTATGCACTATTATAGTGAAACTATAGAACCGTTATGGTGATAATATATTTTTTGTGGTAATGGTGTACAGCACGAGGAACCAATTTATAAATTCATTAAATTTTAACCGAAATTTAGATTTATAATTGAATACGATGAGAATGAAAATCTACCTTTTCTACATGTCTTGAGCAGATTAGTCTCCCATAATATTACATGGTTAGCGAAATCTATAAAGTTTCAGAAGATATTGTCTAATTAAATTGAACGAAGGTTTAGATAAGACGTTATTTAATAGAATATTGAGTAAATTCTCGACCAACCACAGTGAGTTGAACGATGTGTGTAATAATCTTATCATTAACGCTTACCTATAATATTTTAATAGAATATAAATATAAAAACAAAATAAAACCCATTGTGAATAAAAAATTGGTTTCTCGGGTGATGATAATAGTTATTAAAACAAAGGTTGAGGTCTTGATGTAAACATCTGTTCCATTATGTACATACGTTTTTCAGAATATAATAAGCATTATATAATTTGGAAAGGCAGTTCGTCTAGTAGACTGGTTTCGACCTTTTTGGAAGCTCTTCACGTATGTCCAGAGTTTTCCGCGGACGGCACGTAGAGAGTTCTTAATATGGACGAACCTGGCCAACTGGATGAATTTCCTTTTCTACATTATACGATGCATACTATAAACTGAAAAATGTATGCATATATTGAGACTGGTATTTATATCAGAATCATAATTATTTGTGAATTTCTGTACAGTTAATATGAAAGTAATGCTTGTATACAAAACAAGACAAATCCGAAGAGTCAATAAGGCATATTTAAGAAAGGTCGTGTCTGATTTGATTTTAACATTTGTTGCAGCTGAATAATAGTGACAATTTCTCCGAAGGAAATTAATTCACTGCAATCGCATCTAACATTATTTATATTTTTTTGGAGGAATTCATATTTGGGCAGATGCGGTAAGAATTTAACTCGGCCTTGCAGGAGTATAACTCAAATTGGCTGGTGCAAATTAAGATTGGTGTTGTGTAACGGCTCAGAATAATTCGCCGACATATTGAAAAAATCAAATTCAATTTTCAATACGCTGAACCAATTAAAACGCACAAAATTGCCGTTGACCAATGGCGTTAGACTGCACATTTATGTAAGCACAATGAAATTCCACGCCACACAATTCTTCTCTGCACCCTACGTGTGATTGCAGTAGCATTCTCTTCTTGGCTGTCTCCTACGCCGACTTCTGGACTCGCACTTTTCACCTGTATCATCTCGTCGCTTAGTCTTCAGTCTCGCCAATCTTCTTGTTGCTGCAGCACTAGTCATACGTAATCGATCGTCTATTAATCGGATATCTTCCTGTGACACTCACCACGGTGTTGCCGCAGATCTTCAACAAGACATCCGGCTTTTACAACTCTACTTATTCCGTACATTCACAAAAAAGGAACACCAGCCAACCAAAAGAATGTCAGAGCAAGTGTCTAGAAGTAATTCTAGACAATATCACCACTGCAACATTCATAAACGGTTAAATAATGTTTGTTGCGGATAACTAATATATATTCAAGTATGTATTAGGTGTTGCGAACCTAGTAACAAATTAGTTCAGTTGTGACCAGAAGGATAAACCAAAGGCAGCATGAACGGAAAGTATAATCTCATGCACATTCGTTTCGTATACTTTCCGTTCATGCTGCCTTTGGTTTATCCTTCTGGTCACAACTGAACTAATTTGTTACTAGGTTCGCAAAACCTCATACATACTTGCATATATATTAGGTCTTCGCAACAAACAGTATTTAACTGTAATATATTCAATTGAATGATGTCATGCTTACCGCGAAATGTGATAACTGATATCAATGAAGGCCAGAGTTTATGGTTTTACCGGAGTAACAGGTGTTCGGAAATTGTTGTAATTCTCAATTTGGGTGAACTTTAGCATAAATTTATATCCATCAGGTTGGTATCATGTACCGACTCGGAAACCATAGTGTTAGTATCAGGTACTCATCGATTTCAAAAAAGGTATCAGTTACTAACACAATGGCCATAGTGTTAGTATCCTTTACAGACTCGGTGTATATATTATATAGTGTGAGTTAGCATTGAAGTCGTATTGTCGTTGACTTCAGATTATGTTAGCTTCACTATTACAGGTTAACACATTCGTCTAGGAGATTGTACCGTCCTATTATTCCACATTCTTCTACCAAATATATAGTGGTTAAAGGGCGTAATACCGGCTCCTACTGATGAGTCGCCAGTAAGCACGAAACGAATGTGCATGAGATTTACTTTCCGTTCATGCTGCCTTTGGTTTATCCTTCTGGTCACAACTGAACTAATTTGTTACTAGGTTCGCAAAACCTAATACATACTTACTTACGTAATAAATTGAGTGTTAGATTCTGCGATCGGGTACCCTGCGCTTAACAACAAGATTTACACTTACACACACTAAAACAGGAATTCTCAAATAGCACGATATTAACCAACAAAAATCGTATGACTGCTGCATAGTATTACAAGTAAAACTGAAAATCTAACTATTACTATAATCAAGGTTGCGATCTTGATATAAGCATCTGACCCATTAATTACTTACATATGTCAGTATAAACTAAGAATTGTAAAGTGTAGAAAAGTAAATTCATCCAGTAGACCGGTTTCGTCCTTATTGGGAACTCATCATGTACTGGCCAGAATTTGCCGTGGTGGGGTTTGACTTGGGCATCCGCAGTAAGTCTGTGAGTACATGATGAGTTCTCAATAAGGACGAAACCGGTCTACTGGATGAATTGACTTTTCTACACTTTACAATTCTTAGTTTATACTGACATATTTAAGTAATTAATGGGTCAGGTGCTTATATCAAGATCGCATTCACTTAATCAAATGATAACTCAAAAAATGGAATATCGGTGGGGTTGTATTGTTGATTGAGTAAGTTCGATGTGAACTGGCCATTGTCAACATTACTACATGTGTTTCTATTCAAAGGCAGTAGCCATTATAAATAGTATATCTTCATCTAAGTATATATGTATTTATATGTGCATTTATGTATGTGTGTATAATGGCGTTTTTACACATTTTTCATGTGCAGGACAATTGATAGCACTCGTATGTCGGTAATATCTTGAATACTTTACATTTCCAATTGCACAGTTAATATTTGGTATTGATTTCTTGGCTCTTTCTTGTCTCTTCACTATGAATCCCCTCATGACCTGCTCCTCAAAAAATAAAGTTGAAACCAGATTTTACGAATTTTCCCCTAATTTTATTTTAATCATATTGCAGTCATCCTCAAATTTTATGTTTACCTTATCTCATCCTGTGTGCAATAGGTGCATGTTTGTGTAAGTATGTTTCTTTTAGGGTGTTCATTGGTGTATTACTTTGCAAATTTATACATCAATATGCACTTCTATTTGTGCATGATTTATTTGCATACATGATTAATTTAATGTTCGTATGGATTTATGTATGCAGACATGAAGATTGGCATGTATTTGTGTGTATTTTGGAATGCACAAATGTTTATATGAGCATAATTTTTTACAGGAAACATGTTATTATATATTAGGTGTTGCGCACCTAGTAAAAAAATTAGTTCAAATATAACCAGAGGGATAAACAAAAGTCAGCATGAACGAAAAGTATAATCTCGTGCACATTCGTTTCGTGCTTACTGGCGATTCATTAGTAGGAGATGATGTTACACCCTTAACCCACAATATATTTTGCTGAGTAATATGGGAGAACAGGACGGTTCCATCTACTAAACGAATGGTTAAACCTGCAGTAGTGAAGCTAACTTCATAGAAATTCTTCGTCAATGCGTTTTCAAAGCTAACTCACTCTATGTAATGTATATCTCTAACCTGAAAAGGATACCGACACTAAGGCTGTTCATTTAGTTGTACTGACGAAACGAATGTAAACATTAGATTATACTTTCCGTTCATGCTGACTTTGATTTATCCTTGTGGTCATATTTGGACCAATTTGTTTCTAGGTGCGCAAGGCATAATAAATATTTGTAATTCCTAAGGTGATTAAAATAAATGTCTCGTACTAAGATATCTTCTAATCTGTTTAGCGCTGAATTTGAGAAAAAACGTAATGATAAGGACTTTTGAATTTTGGTCATGACAGTACGCTAGCATTATTAATAGACTCATTCGTTTCTTGACTGATATTTCAAATTTCCGCCCGATCGCCTTTTTCAAAAACATTGCTTCTCCTTTTCACTGGATCAAAACGCTAGAAAACAAAATGACACAAGGTCTTTATCAGAATTCGTTTATAAATGATTTATGTTAATGGTTGAACAAAAGTTCACGTTAATTATGGATTCTAGCATAGCATATTTTGCAATTATTTTTCTAATCTATTTTATTTGGTTTCTTACGAATAATACACTGTGATTTTATCGTAGTACTATGCGAGATGCCAGTCAAATTATGCCATATGTTATAAAAACAAACGTCAAATATTCAACTATTATTAAATACTGTTTCAGTGACCCAAGGCCTTACCGTATTGAACATGTTTATATTAATTGATGGTCTTTGATGCACTGCGCATTTTTGCAATGTTAAAAAACTTTATAAACCAAATATGGCGTTAATTCGAGTAAATTTAAAAGTTATATTTTATTCTATTCTACTCTATCCTATCGTCGGAAATTTTCGCTGATTTTTGTCGTGTCTGTACGCGTAAAAATTACATTAAACACCAAGCCCTTCTATGCTTACGAATGCTTTTTTAATCTATTTAGTTAAAACTATGACCTGTGCTTGCCATAAGCTACACAATTCTTCGATCGATACTATGTCAAGTATTCTGAGCCGCTACCTCTCCGACGAAACTGGATACCATTGGGTATGTGTTCTTCTCGTCAAATTTATGAACACTACCTATTATTGAATATTTTTAGAATATAATATAGGAAATTATGCTTATTTTGCATGTTAATTCAATAGATGTGTTCATTTTATGAAATATTTGCTTACAAAATTCATAGCATGAATAAGACAGATATGAATTGTACCCTACGGTATAGTATACGTATTACTTTTTAATCAAGGTTGCGATCTTGCTATAACCACATGACCCATTATTTACATACATTTGTCGTTATAAACTAAATATAGTAAAGTGTGGAAAAGGCAATTCAGCCAGTAGACCGGTTTCGTGCTTATTAAGAACCCATCACATACTGTCCAGAATTTGCTTCGGAAAAGTTCCAACAAGGGACCCTTGTTTTGGAATCTAGTGCTCTAATCACTGAGACACCCTGCCTCACACTGAATACAATTTTCAGTTATACACTAAGTAGTGTCTTTGGTTAGCATTTCATTTATAGCAGAGTCTATATAGCATACCTTTAGCCCTAAAGTTCCTACTAACCATTCCCAATCTATCCTTACAGAACAGATACCACTACAAATGAGACAGTGGTATTGAAATGAACATTTATATATTTAAACGAGCATTGGATGCGCGATCGGTGAAATACACTTGCTATAATCAAGGGTGCGAAATTTATGTAAACACCTGACCCATTGTGTATAGTGTAGAAAAGGCAATTCATCCAGTAGACCGGTTTCGTCCTTATTGGGAACTCATCAAGTACTGGCCAGAATTTGCCGCGGACAGGATACGAACCTGGGCACGTCTGCTTCGGAATCTGGTGCTCTAACCACTGAGCTATCCTGCCGCACACTACACTACACACAATTTTCAGTTATATACTAACTAATGTAACTTGGTTAGTCAATTTTTCCTTTAGGTGGAGCTCATATGGCATCCATTTTGACCCAAAGTTCCAACTAACCATACCCAATCTGTCATTACTGAACAGACACCACATTACATGGGGAAGTGGTATTGAAATGAACATTTATATAATTAAACGAACATTGGTTGCGCGGTCGGTGATAACATTTACTATAATCAAGTTTGCGAACTTGATTTAAAAAACCTGACCCATTAAGTACTTACATTTGTCAGTATAAACTAAGTATTTTATAGTGTGGAAAAGACAATGCATCTAGTATACCGATTTCGTCGCTATTGGGAACTCATCGCATACTATTCTACAATGAGAGTTGGGGATGTTTAGTTGGAACTTCAGGGCTAAAAGGGATGTTATTTAGGCTCTACCTAGAGAAAAAGCTAACTTATACACATTAGTTAGTATATAACTGAAAATTTGTGTAGTGTGTGGCAGAGTGGCTCAATGATTAGAGCACCAGATTCCGAAGCAGACGTGCACTGTCCGCGGCAAATTCTGGACAGTACGTGACGAATTCACAATAACGACGAAACCGGTCTATGGGATGAATTGCCTTTTACACACTATACAATACTTAGTTTATACTGGCAAATGTATGTACATAATGGGTCAGGTGTTTATATCAAGTTCGCAACCTTAATTAAAAGTAATTGCTATCATCACCCGCGCAACCAATTTGCGTTTAATAGAACAGGTGTTGACGAATATAATAAGGACTCGTTATTATTTAAATCCAATTTGCGGACTTAAGTTAAATATTAAACCCATATTTAAACCACTCAAATAGCAATGTAAATACAGTGTCAATCTCGTGATTAACGGCAATTTTTCCATGTTGTACAGTTGATTAAATAAATGGGATTTATAAATTACATGAAAGTTGCGATCTTGATATAAATACCTGTTACATTATATTCATGCATTTGTCAGTATAAACTAAGAATTTTATAGTTTACCAAAGGCAATTCATCAAGTAGACCTGTTTCATCCTCATTTGGAACTCATCACGTACTGTGCAGAATTTACCGCGGACAGTACGTGATGAGTTTCCAATGAGGGCGGAACCGATCTACTGGATGAATTACATTTCTACATTATACAATTCTTGGTTTATACTGACAAATTTGTGTTCATAATATTACAGGTTTTTACATCAAAATCGCAACCTTAACTTAATTAATTGTGTCTCTAGTTTGTAAACTCGATTTTAATGGTAGTTAATGACACTTGTAAAATTAATTAATAAAATAGCACAAAGGAAGCTAATATGAGTGACCATATCTTCTAGAGGTGAAAATAAATTAAAATATGTAGCTCATAATTATTTATATTACAGACCAAAACCAATGAATATAATAAACCGAATTATTTCTAACTGAGAGGACAAATTAGCTAAATTTCACGAACAATACTGTGTTGCAAGCAATTGTTTTATTTGCAAGTATGTATTAGGTGCTGCGAACCTAGTAACAAATTAGTTCAGTTGTGACCAGAAGGATAAACCAAAGACAGCATGAACGGAAAGTATAATCTCATGCACATTTGTTTCGTGCTAACTGGCGAATCATCAGTAGGTGCCTGTATTACGCCCTTTAACCACTATATATTTGGTCGAATAATGTGGGATAATAGGATGGTACAATCTCCTAGAATAATGTGTATACCTACAATAGTGAAGCTAACATCATATAGTCTACGACAATGCGACTTCAACGCTAACTCACACTATATAACACATATACCGAGTCTGTAAAGGATACTAACACCATGGATATTGTGTTAGTAACCGATACCAACATTATTGTACCGAAAACTTACATAGTACTAGCACTTTGGTTTCCGAGTCGGAACATGGAACCAACATGATGGATAACAATTTATGCTATAGTTCACGGAAATTGAGAATAACAACTATTTCTGAACACATGTTACTCCAGTAAATCCATACACTCTGGCCTTGATCGATATCAGTTATCAAATTTCGTGGTAAGCATGACATCATTTAATTCAATATATAACAGTTAAATACTTTTTATTGCGGAGAACTAATATATATGCAAGTATGTATTAGGTGTTGCGAACCTAGTAACAAATTAGTTCAGTTGTGACCAGAAGGATAAACCAAAGGCAGCATGAACGGAAAGTATAATCTCATGCACATTCGTTTCGTGCTTACTGGCGACTCATCAGTAGGAGCCGGTATTACGCCCTTTAACCACTATATATTTGGTAGAAGAATGTGGAATAATAGAGCGGTACTTGCATATCTATATTAGTTCTCCGCAATAAACAGTATTTAACGGTTATACTATTGAATTGAATGATGTCATGCTTACCGCGAAATGTGAAAACTGATATGATCAAGGCCAGAGTGTATGGATTTACTGGAGTAACAGGTGTTCAGAAATAGTTGTAATTCTCAATTTCGGTGAACTATAGCATAATTGATATCATCATGTTGGTTCATGTACCGACTCGGAAACCATAGTGTAGTACCATGTCCTTTTCGGTACAATAATGTTGGAATCGGTTACTAATACAATAGCCATAGTGTTAGAATCCTTTACAGTCTCGGTATATATATTATATAGTTTGAGTTAGCGTTGAAGTCGCATTGTCGTAGACTTTAAATGATGTTAGCTTCACTATTGCAGGTTTACACATTCGTCTAAGAGATTATACCGTCCTATTATCCCACATTCTTCGACCAAATATATAGTGGTTAAAGGGCGTAATACCGGCACCTACTGACGAGTCGCCAGTAAGCACGAAACGAATGAGCATGAGATTATACTTTCCGTTCATGCTGTCTTTGGTTTATCCTTCTGGTCACAACTGAACTAATTTGCTACTAGGTTCGCAACACCTAATACGTACTTGCATATATATTAGTTCTTCGCAATAAACAGTATTTAACTGTTTTAATTCCTTTATTTATTGTGAACTAAAAGAATCATGAACGAATTTTATTCATTTAATTTGATCAATAGTTTACGTTGTTTTGGCTCTTTTTTCCTAGCCTTACCGCAATCATTTCAGATAATACAAAGCTATTTACATATTTTAATTGGCAGTAAATTCGATACAGGCAATAAATATCTTATTATTTTAAAATGTATTTAAGAAATAGTTCGCTGATATTATTACACAAGTGTGTTTCCTATTTTTCTTAACTTATTTTAGGTAGGAACCAAACTTACTGGAGAAGTGAGATAAATTTACAGTATAATAGCAAGATATAATTATTAACCACATTTATTGAGCTCCCACTTTACTTAAACGTGAAAAATACTCCAAAAAGAAGTCAAACTGAATTTGAATATAGATATCACCAACAAACCTTCAAACGTTACCGAAGTGTCCCATTAAATGATACATCGAGTATTTGCGGACACATTAAAAATGTAGGCTAAGACACTTCATTCAGTTTTACCAGAAAGAAACCCGCATGGCCAAATTGCAAGATAGATGGAGCTAAGATGTGGTTGGTCACGACAAATGTATGGTTAATAAAAGAAAAAAAATTGCGATAAGATTCCACTGAAACCAAAATTATACCCACCTTTTTTGGATGACATAGTAATCATCTGGAACCATGGTGATAATGAGATGGTAAATTTCTTAAATTTAGCCAATCTAATGAGCGAACTTCAATTTACTCTGGAAAGGGAATCAGCAGATGAATTGCCATTTTTAAATGTCAAAATATTTAGAAATGTTCAGAAATTAGAAAGAGATATTTATAGGAAGGATACTTATTCCGGAATCCTTCTTAATTTCTTGTACATTAACCCGTATTTTATGAAAATCGGTATCTTGAAGTCATTAACATTTATAAGCCTCTGATTAACAGACAAAAAGAAAAGGAAGTAAGAATTAGGTAGACTACGCAATATATTCAAGACTAATGGTTGCCCTCTTCATTAAATAGATGCAACAATAATGGACTCCGTGAAAAAAATTAATCCTAGTTTGAAGTAAATAAAATCGAATAAGGAGAAGGAAGAGCGGAAGGTCATGGTTTTACCGGACTATATTTTAAGTAGGAAAGTTAAATCATTAGCTATAAAATACAATATAAGGTCAGTTTTAAAACAATCCCTATACACTAGGCACTATACTCCCTAACCAAAAAGGAAAGATTGAACCCTTGGAAACATCAGGAGTGTATGAAATCCCTTGCAGTGTTGTAGCCTCATATATGTTGGTTAGACCATGCGCCCAATCAAGGTAAGAAGAGGTGAACTTAAAGCCGCATGTAAGTATGAACATATTTCTAAATCTGATCTTGATCGTAATGGAGTGGACACTGGACACACTATTAACTGGAATTATTGCAAACGCATAGCAATATGATAACGAGATTGATTAGGGAATCTATCGAAATTAAATCTAGAGATAATATAATAAATGAAGCAGTTGTTGAAAAATCATTAGGCTCGATTTGGAATACCACATTAGCTAATGGCAGGAAAAGACGATTGCACTAATTGAAAACTGAGGCTAACTCCAGTAAAATATTAAGAACATCGGATTAAGATTGACTTATTAGTGGGCTTATTATTCAATTAGTTGCTCATCAATGATTGAGAATATTGCCTTCCTAAATTTCACCTCTAACCACTTGTTTTATGTTAAAACTCTTAGTGCTTTGAACGCTTATTTTTGTGTCTTGCAACCCCATCCACCTACAGTGATCATTCTAATAATACAGCATTTCAAATGTTTAGCATTAATAATTAGTCTTACGCGTACATGTGTATCAATTAAACGAACATTGATTGCGCAGGCGGTGATAACAATTATTATAATCAAGATTGCGATCTTGATATAAGCACCTGGCCCATTAATTACTTACATATGTCAGTATAAACTAAGAATTGTATAGTCTAGGAAAGGCAACTCATCCAGTAGACCGGCTTCGTTCTTATTAGGAACTCATCGTGTACTGGCCAGAATTTGCTGCGAACTGGGCTCGAAACTTGGCACGTCTGCTTTTGAATCTGTTGCTCTAACCACTGAGGCAAGGTGGCTCAGTGTATACTCATACACATCCACATGTGTGACGTGCGCCTATTTAATGCTTTGACAATAACTGTCATTAACAATCTATCGTGAGTACAACCTGAATGCTTTAAATTGGAATTTAACACTTGCTTAGGTCATTCTGATTTCTAATTTTGTCACTCATAATGGCATGTGTTTATGACGAGTGTTTCTAAATTATTGGTCTCCTCCCTCCAGAAAATCTGAGGGCAATTTTAGTTACGGCATTTTACATGGAGTGTATAAGACAAATAGTCTAACGCATGCAAATGATAAATTCTTATTCAGCCACTCTAGTCTTACTTAGATGAACATAACGGTTACGGAAATGCACACACAATCATGTAACACGTGACTATCTGAAATATAAATATTATAGAAGAGGAAATAATTCGCTTGCTTCATTAGTTAGACTTTTTAAATTGGTGAAGATGGACCAACTAAAGAAGGCTTTCGATAAAGAAATTTTAGTAAAGAAAGAAAACAACTGGAAAAAGTTTAACTGCGTTAGTCAAAATGCAGATCAGGTAATGTTTACTTATGTTTGGATGAACGAAAATAGCATTAAGCAATCCAAATATTGGCTGAGGAAATGGTAGAGAAGCTAAATAACTTATAAGTAGATTTTACTACATAGGTTACAGTTGATCATTCCTCACATATTATTTAAAGCTTCTGTTGCCTTCTATCACGATATGTATATATATATATATATATAATATATATATATATCTGTATATATATATATATATATATATTGAGGAAATAAAGTACATATTGCTAAGGATGAAAATGCTATTAATAGAAAGCTGGATATTTCGTCATTTGTCAAAATATTATTTACCAATATACATGCGCAAGTTGTAAATCAACTTACGTAAGCCGATCAACCAGACGGTTAATTACTCGAATGAGAGAAAATTGCAACTTCAACGCCTGTTTTAAATCAAATAGTAAATAAACGTCTGCTATTGCGCAACACATCATCGAAGCACCGCACATATGTTCTCCAGACGTAGCATTCAAAGTAATTACTAAATGCAAAAACAAAAGGGAGCTAGCCACATACGAAGCCTTATGGATAAACAAATTGCAGCCGGATTTATGCAAGCAGAAGAAGCACGTACAAGCATTGAGCTTGAACTGGATTTGACGCACGCAATTGATTGGTTTCCGTTTTTTCACACTCTCTCTATGTTTACATATTTCTATCTTGTTTTTCTTTCCAATTTATATATAAAGATATGTTCATTAGTAGATATTTTGTGAATGTTAGATTTATAAACGCGCAAAAAACGGAATGCGCCTGATTTCTAATAAATAGTTTTATCATCACCCAGAGCAAACAGATGCGTGGACTATGTAGCGGCTTTATTATTTTATTGACTATCAAAATGTTTTTATGCTCATATAGATATTCGACACGAGGCTTAATTGCTGTTGTCATTTTGATAACCAAGGTAACGCAGTCGGTCATAGTGACAAAAGTTAAATTAAGGCCGAAATAGTGACTACACTGACTCTTAAATATTAAAACAGAAATTTCATGGTGTTATGTCAAGTAGACCCGTTGATCTATCTGTCAGTCATCAATATTGCAGTTGAAGAACCTAAATTATTTGGTCAAGAAGTCAGAAATTCTTTTAGTCATCCTCGCGAGAAACTCAGGTATCAGTTCATGCATCAAATATATTTTTATAACAGGCTTCTGTTTAAAAAATAATTAAATGAGCCTGCTGCGATTGAGGCAAATCCAAATCCTAGTATGGATAACAAGTTGCACAACATGGTAAATCTATCACTAAACACGAGTACTACTGCGTTTCGAACTTCCTTGATAATTAAACAATAATTGATTGCGCGGGTGGTGGTAACAATTCTTTAAATCAAGTTTGCGAGATTGAAGTAAGCACCAATCGTCGAACAACATAACAAAACCACCACCAGCCGCAACGAAATGACGCCTTTCGACCTTCGAAGATTATCATCCGAGTACAACAGCAAACTTACTAGCGAGGATCAAACCGCATTGTATATGTATGGAAAGCAAAATTAGACATGCGTCTCTCATCTCTCCTGCACGACAGAAAAACAACGTAAATGGTGAAAACACAATTCGTATGTAAGGGATTTACGCATCGAAAAACAAACGTAGATCCATTCAAACGAACATACGATGTTAATTTCCTATATACTTACATACATACAACTATAACACAATACATATATCCATTGGATACATACAAGCATACATACGTACATGCATATATACATACATACAAATATATACAGAAATACATACATACAAACATAAATACAAACATACATACTTACATAAAAACATACACAAATGCATATGCAGCATACACACATAATTAAATTCATACATACAGCCTTATTTACTAGCATACATACAATATATGTATGTATACATAAATTCATTCATATATATATATATATATATATATATATATATATATATACATGCAAACATGCATACAAACACACGTACACACATGTATGAATACGCACATACATATACTCATATATATATATATAGTTGTATACATACGAGGGCACAGGAAAAAAACTTTGAGCACATTATTACGTGAAAATAAGGCACTAAGTTTCTATTGGAAAGCTTAAGGACAAAAGACTTGTGCTTCCTGATGGGAACGTCTATTCGGAAGATTCAGGAAGTTAGCGTCGCTAACTTTCAAAAAACAACAATTGACTTGTTAGCACAAGTCCTCAGTTATTATTGTTATTTCTTTTATCATTATAAATATTATTTAAATTAATATTATTTTAACCAATGCTATTGTTGTCTTATTGCATTTCATTTTATAAATTTTTACCGGTTAGGTGTCAGTCGGGCGGTATGAGGACGTGGATAATACCATTTGCTTTAAAACGCTTTACAACAATGACGTGGGGAAAATTTCGTACTGCATGCATAAAAGTAAGACAAATAAATGGTATAACGTTACATAAACAACATAGCCTCCATGTTCTAATATTAAATACAAAAGTTTGTGACTTGCGTTTCATAATTATTCTAATCTTTACTCATTAAAATATGTGATTTGACTGTATATATTTCTAAAAGCGCTTGCAAATATCACTATAGTAAAGCAAACTTAAAGTAGAATTGACAGGAACGATATATATATATATATATATATATATATATATATATATATTTTACTTGCAAACAATACGCGATGTATGTTTCCTATAGGGACGAAACCGATCAACTGGATGAATTGCCTTTACTACATTTAAAATTCTTTGTTTACAGTGACACTTTCATGTACATACTGGGACAGGCGTTGATATCAAGATCGCAATCTTGATTTAATTAACTGTAATCACTGCCCGCGCAACCAATGTTCATCTAACTATACACAGCAGATTATTTTAATCAAGGTTGCGATTTTGATATAAATACCTGTATCATTATGAACACAAATTCGTCATTATAAACTAAGTTTTGTATTGGGTAGATAAAGTAATTCATCCAGTAGACCAGTATTATCCTTATTGGGATCTCAGCACCTACTGCTAAGAATTTGCCGCGGGCAGGGCTCGAAACTGGACATGTATGCTTTAACCACTGAGCCACCTTACTGCTCAGATCTCTGAAATATGCCGCGTGATTTCATACGTTGTTTTTCTATTTTTAAAAGATGCATTAGAATTGTGTAAGAAGACCTTGAATGCATAGTTGTGTCAAATTAAATAAACGAATTAAATTTATTGCCATTTTTTTTTGAGCGATGTTGAATACAATTTGAATTGAATATAATTATAAATTGTCTATTCATTTTGTTATGAACTCGTGTTGTTAATTGAGTTTACTTTTTAGATACTGACTCCATTTGTTTCATGTGCTAGTCAATGGAAATTAAATCTTCCAAATTTGAACTGCTAGAAAGAAATTCTTTAAATCAAGTTTGCGAGCTTGAAGTTAATAAAAATAACATTGTATATAACCAGTCGTCGAACAACATCACAAAACTACCGCCAGCCGCAACGCACTGATGCGTTTCGACCTTCCATGATCATCATCAGAGTACGACGGCAAACTGACTATCGAGTATCAAACCGCATTGAATATATATGGAAAGCAATGTTAGAAAGCTGCAAACAATTAATGTTCGTGACTGCATAGAAATTGCGCAGCCGACATTTCCAGTGAAGTTCAATGTTTGCGTGAATGCTAGATGTAAGAGCCGCATATCTAACATTGATTTCCATATGATGCAGATTTGATCCTCAATCAATCGTTTATAATCTTTCTAATGATCAACTACTGATCCGTACGTACTGGTAACGTTTGTTATGTTGTTCGACGACTGGTTAAATACAATGGCATTGGTGTTTACTTCAAGCTCGAAAACTTGATTTAAAGAATTGTTACCACAACCCGCGCAATCAATTATTGTAAAATTGCTGGAAAGAAACTTTGTTTTGCATTGTTGCTGTCTTTTGCAAATTAAAATACATGAATGGATCGGAAAATTACTAGTGAAAAGAATGCTTTAGTAACCGTGAGCATATGGATGCAGCAATTGATAGAGTGGGGATTAAAACTAAGTTAAAAGCCAGTTGAATACTATTTGTTGCGGAGAACTAATATATTTGCAAGTATGTATTAGGTGTTGCGAACCTGGTAACAA